>VYZS01016508.1:0-17114 GCA_013400695.1 Neodrepanis coruscans
TTTTTTTTTTTTAACCCTATTTTGTAACTACATTACAAACTTTCACAAAATTGTAACTGACCCTTAAAGATTTCTGTCCCTTTCACTTGCTCCATCTCTTTTCTGCAATCATTTCACTGAAGAGTCTGAGAGCCTGATCCAAAACTTGCCTTTCAGGAGTCTGGGTTTGCTGTTTGGAGGACAGCCATGGAAGCTGAGGCACAAGCCCTGCATTACTGTGGGCCATCAGACTTTAAGTCTCCTGTGAAGATGTGCACATGAATTTCTTTTCAGAGGCTTCAGCAAATTCAGGAATACCATTTTCAGCTGAAGTATAAAGAACAGACTACAGATACATGTCCTGACTGCAGCTTGTTTTCTGCTGATTTATCGACTGTGCATTATACCACACTATAACTGTCATATTTAAACACAAAAAGAGAAAGCTGTATGCTCAGGAAAATAATCCAGGGCAACTCTGAGGTTTTTCATCTGTCTTCCACACACATCAGAAAAAGCAGCCACTTAGCAAAGGAGCAGAGTCCAGCCATGCTGATTTTCCCCCCTCTGCCCCAGATGTGTATTAACCCCTTGCTATGCACAGTTCAGAGCATCTTTCCTCTTCCTGCAAGGTTTTTATGCCAGCACAGCTAATGCTGCCCACAGTCCAAAGGTGAAAGCCAGATCACCACAGCCCACATAACAGCAGGCACGTTTTAATTTCCATTTTGCTTTAAAGACCTATGAGAAGGGGTTGAGGAAGTGATTGGTTGCCTAAGATAGGGGATAGTTTTGCAATAATGGTAGATAAGCAAAATTCTGACAAAATGTCTCCGAGGAGACATAAAATGAACCCACGAAGCAGTACTTTGAACAGCAAAGCAAGCTGGAACAGATTTCCAGACAGGCAAGGCTTTCCATATAAGAACAGGTTTCAAAGTCCAGAGTCTCTCCAAAGAAGCGACAACATTCAGAATATAAGTTTGAAAAAGAAACTGAAACCTTCTCGGTAAATTTAGCAGACTGGAGAACTGAGTTACTCTAAACCTGATGATGAGAAAAAGAAATTAAAATTGTGCACATACC
Source organism: Neodrepanis coruscans (assembly GCA_013400695.1). Classification (NCBI taxonomy): domain Eukaryota; kingdom Metazoa; phylum Chordata; class Aves; order Passeriformes; family Philepittidae; genus Neodrepanis; species Neodrepanis coruscans. The sequence continues at coordinate 1,066 of VYZS01016508.1, forward strand.
TATGCATGGAGATACAAAACCAAAAGTGTGTGCTTCAGATAAGTGCATCTTTGTGATCCAACAGCAAATAATACCAGATTAATGGGTTGGGTCCTTCAGCCCCAAGCCCCCATATGCCCTGCCAACTTCTTCCCACATAAAGATTTATCATCTGTCTCTCATAAATGCTGAGAGAGAGCAGAGCTTGTTCTGGAGGGTAAGAAAAGGAAAGGGAGAAGGAGTTGTGGTTGAGAGAGGGGCCTTGCACCAGGCAGTCACAGCCACAAGAAGCAGGGGCTCACAGGCCAGGGATGCTCCAACCTGAAAGTACATTGGAATTGACAGCCAGCCAAGAATTGCGTGAAATTCCCTGTTACTTCCTTTTACTGGTCTTATGCTAAGTGTTGCTAAGCTGTACCTGGGAATCAGGCCAAATCAGCTTGGGATCTTTGGATGAAAGGCATTAAAAAAAAAAAAAATCCAGATTATTACCCATGTGGAAAGCAACAATATGAATTAAATGAATGTGCAAAGTAGCAGGATTTGGATTTTATTATGTTCTAGATGGTAAAATATAAAGACAGACTAAAATTTGCCACTTCTGAGGAAAACTACATCCTTCTGCCTGGGTTTCTGTGAGGAAGAGTCAAAGGCAGCATATTGTTACCAGAACTGAAACCTGAGAATACACATTTTTAAACAGACTGTAGCCAACAGGGACTGGTTAGGAGAGTCATTTTCCTAGGCTAGGCTACACAGATTTGTGCCATCAAGTGAGAAGTTCACACTGCTTCATCTATTACTTATCAGCATTTATTTCATGACAAAGAATACTCATGTGGGCTGGAGACCTGCTCTGATGTGACAGGATTCACCAGAGGGAAAGCCACACTTGGCTATTTCATTTCTGGACACAGTCATGATTTCTTACTGTATACGTGGCTTGCCTGCAACAGAAATTCTTCCTTACAGAGTTTAAAGTATCTCCCACAGAGAAAGTTTATCTAACCTGACTGTGCACGCCACATCCTGCTTGTGCCTGATCCAAAGTGGACCAGACTCTGCTGGAAGCCTCAAGGAGCCTGAGACCTCCAATTTCAGCCCTGCAGGTCACTTCTCACCCTCCAGCATTATTTACTGCACTAGGAACACCCCCTGTCCCCCACTGACGGGCACCTTGTGTGTTCAAAAAAAAAAAAAAAATTAGGGAGAGTCTCCAAAATATCGAGGGATGTTAATCAGAGGTGTTAAATCTGTGCTGAGGGCACCTAAAATAACTTACTGGTCCGGAACCGGAAATGTGATGTATTATTTAAGGATGAATATTAACATTTCCAACATGTCCTTAGTAGATCATCCTTCTCACCTGAACACTTCCATGGCATAAGTATATTTATCATGATTTAATTCCCAAAAAACACCCAAAGCTACTACAGAAAATACTGTTAAGTAAAAGCATCATATTTTACCATAAACAATTGTCACAAAGTATTTTTTTTTCCCAAAAAAAAGGAAACACATATTTAATCCTAAAGACTATTTGTCACCAAAGACAGTCACAAAAGTGGACAGAATTCTCTACTTGGAGCACAAGCCTTGGTGCCATGTCAGCACTTTCTGGCTTTCTTTTAAACCTTCACCAGCATCTTCCATGGGTGCCTGGCCTTCCTACCTTGGTTTCACCAGCTGCACAAGTGCTTGCTTTGTTTTTTTCAGTATTTTTTTCAAAACCACTGTGTCAAACCCTCCCCGAAGAGATGAGAGGAATCAGCCCTGCCCTGCAGTTCTCACAAGCTAATTTCAGCCATGATCTAATGAGTGGGTGGTAACAACACAGCAAGGCAGGACAGAAGGGAAAGGCCCAAGCACTACTGAGGTTGGCAGGAAACTCAGTAAAAAGCAAGTGCATGGGAGAATAAAACAAAGATCTTTTCATTCTCTATTTTTTTTTAGATGAATAATAAGGAAGAATAAGTAAAGGCTCATCTCCTGAGGTATCTGGTAGGTGTTTGGAAGAAGTAAGTTTCCAGGAAGACATCAGGCAGGCACACAAGCTCATCTTGTGAGACCAGCTCTCTGTGTAGTGGCGTGGAAAGAGGAGATGGAAGGAGCAGACAGCGCAGTGCTGCAGCATTGCACAGACCAGATGGGAAATCCAAAGAAATGAGACACAGTAGCAAGCAAGAAATAGGTGAGCAGAGTATTGAAGAGTCAGCTCAAATGCAATGAGGTAGGAAAAAAGGCACAGCGTGTAAGAGCTGTGTGACTTTGCCAGACAAAAGGCAGCAAGGTGTTCCCTGCAGATGCTCATGCCTGGATCTGAAGACATTTGCATTTCCCTCTCTCACGTTGGGTATTTATGCCAGATAAGAACATATAAATATAAAATAAAAATTTGCTCTCTCTTTTACTCCTCTGTCTCTTGATTTAGACACAATAGAAGATATCTAAGTAGAATACAAGAACCCTGCTCTCTGTGTTCCTGTTAGTGCTGCTGACTGTGTTCAGTACAGACCGAGTTACTGAACTTCCTTATCTCTCAGGTCCCAGTTTGGTCACTTCCTTGCACTCACTTGATTTCTATGTATTAAGTTTGAAGGTTTGTGTGCAGCAAAGAGAACTTCAAATCCAGATTCTTCTGTTTAATTGCTGCGTGCTCTTACCCTCTTTTGGGTATGAACATGAGCTCAAACCAGAGTGGGTTAAAAGAACAAAGTTGTCTCTTCAGAAGCTTCTGGCAATTTCCAAGAGCCAAAAGCTAATTATTTTGGCACAAAGAAGCACCAAAGAAACTTTTAACTATGGCACTCCTGTGTATATACAGGGTTTCCTTGACACTTTTGTTTGAGAGGAGAAAGGGAAGAGTAATAAAAAGCCCACATTTATCTGTTTGTTGAGATACAGGAAAGTTTCACCACAAGTAGAAGTTAAATAGGCAGAAGCTTTTCAGGTTGGGAAAAAAAGATGATTGCAGAAGGAAATTATGTCAGTGTGTAAAATGCTGAATGGAGAAGGTAAATGTGGAGCTGTTTACTTTTCTCTTGCAGTACAAAAGCTGAGGGGGCATCCAACAAAGGCATTTAGCAGCAGGTTTAAAACAAACACACCCAAAAGGAAGTACTCTTTCCTACTGTCCATAATTGCATTGTGGCAGTCAGTGCCTCAGAAGACTGTGAAGATTGCAAATGGATTTTAAAAAGCATTAAACAAATTCATATGGAACAATGTGATCAACAGCAAAAAAAAATACTGTAGCTTTGGTGAAACTTTTGGGGTTTCAAACCCTTACCCAGCAGGTCCCAAAGCTGGGAGGAGGCACCAAGTCAAGATGATTCAGTATGTGGCCTTTTTCTCCCTTACTAACCATCTGCTACTGGCTGTTCCTGGAAACAACGTGGCAGTTCCTGTTGCTCTGTGCTGAGCCATGAGCCCGAGTGTTGCACATCAGTAATGAGCAGTAAACGGTTCTCTGCATTCTCCTGCCCAGCTCTATCTTCCAGCAGACTTCCTTCAAGGGCAGGAGATGCTTCTGGCAGAGCTTTGCTATCTAACCCTTCCCCCTTTTCCCTAGAGCAACCACACCTCTAGCTGTGCAGAGAGAGGCTATTGCATTAGCTAGTGAAGTGCAAGTTTCAGGTTAAACCAAGGAAGTTTTCAATCCTGTATTTTGGTATTTAATTGTAGCTTTTATCTCACAAAATGCAGCTGCCTCCATTATTGGCCAAAAAGCTCATTGGTCACCAATAATAATTCGGTAGTTTCTGCAAAAAAAGAAAGGCAAGGCAACCAGACAACTGCTCTCCATAGCCAAGTGAAAGTAACAATTTACCTCAGACAGCAAGGAAAAACAAACAAACAAACACCACAAACTCCACCCTGAAGTCACTCCATTTATTTTTTAAAAAATAGTAACTGCAATAAAAGATTTTATATGCAACATCCATATAAAGGACAAGAATTTCCAATTATTATTATGTCCACCCTTTTATTAAAAGAAAGCCGTAATATTGCCAATTCTCTTCCAAACATTTTCAAACGTCTATTTTTCCCTATTCAGCTAAACCCATTGTGTTTGTAAGGAAAATCCAACTGAACTGGGAGTTTGTGCCAGCCGTTTCCCATGTCAAAATATGCTCATTCGTCATCCCAACACTTCTCCAGCCTTGCACAACGTGCTTTACAGAACCACCAAGCTGGGGATGGGCAGCTTGTCCCTTAGCCCCAGGAGCCCTCCCTCCCTCCCTCCTCCTTCCATCCCTCCTCCTTCCATCTCCCCGTGCAATCTGTTGACTGGACTGTTCCCTTCAAGGGAACAATGCCTCAAGGGAATGCAATGCCTCAGTTTCCTACTCATTGCTCAGCAGCCCCTTTGCCCTTCTCCAGTTGCTCAGGTCTTCCCAGAACTCACACGTGTAAAGGAGCACAGACAGAAAAGCAACTAAAATGCAGGAGACCGTATGTATAGAGGAAAAACAAAGAAACAAACTTTTGAAAAGTAGTTGTGAAAAAAACCAAGGGTAGATCAGAAAGAAAACAAGCACAGAGAGAAGTGCAGTTGTACAAAGTTCCCGTTGTTCTCCAGGAAGAGCCACCATGATGGAAAATGCATAATTCAATACAGTGAAACCATAAATTACTCTTTGATACACGTAACAGGGGCTTACCTGAATCATATTCCAGGCAAACAGAGCAACTAGAAAAAGGTAAAACGACCATAAAAATAGAAGATAGATTTTTTTCCCCCAGTTCAGAAATTAGCACTAAATACAGTAAGTAGCTATCAGGCTACTTAAAAACAAACGAACAAAAAACTCCAGCCAACAACCCAAGCATCACAACAATATAATACATCTCAGTGCATTGAGGCACAACACTTCAGAGTGGTGGAAACAAAGGAAAAATTAGCCTCAGCCTTCCAAAGAGTATTTAAGTGAAACACAGACGTTTCAGTTAATGGGCTTTGACTGAGGGTATTTTAGCTCTAGGCAGTCTCGCCTGATGCACTTTGAGCTTAATTCTCAGAGGTATCAATCACTTGAAACTCCAGATGAACTCAGGAAGATCAGCAGCTGATGCCTAGTCAGAGTCAGGCCCTGCTTTCCCAAAATGGTTAATCAAAGAGGCATTAAAAAATGTGAATCCACCAAGGCTTTGATAAGCAGAAGTTCATCTGTAATAAGACTAAGAGGGCAATAGGACCTTAAATCCAAAGATATTGTCTGCCACCACTGGCAGAGCAAAAACCAGAAAATAGAAAGACTTTTGTCCTGATAAGCATATTCTTTTCCAAATGCAGCACAAGCTGCAACACGCAGCACTCCTGCCTGAGGAAGGGCAGTCCCCAGGCCTGAGGAGTGAGCAGGACAGCACCTGTAGCCATGTGGGTTGCGGCTCCTACAGGGAATGCAGCTGGGGCCGGTGCATTCCTTGCTAATTAAACACAGTCCGAGGCTGCTAGCTCCTTACTCCTGCAGCCCTCCCAGGGCCACGTTTCAAACCTCTGGTCAAATAAAGAATATGTGGAGAATATATATATATAAAGAATGTATATAAAGAATATGTTTCCTTACCTTACTTGGAAGGTAAGGAAACTCAAATGTATGGCCTTCCTGCATATCAGATACAACCATGATAGTTTTCTTACTGGTTTACTATTTTCAAGCAAAAGCAGTAAAGGCTGTCTGTCTGGACCCTTATTTCCCATTGCTTGCAGAGACTCAGAAAGCTGTGCCATGGACTCTGGGCCTCCAGGCTCCAGGACGGGCATATCCACAGCACCCCCAGATCCGAGGAGCTGGTGATGTGGCAGACAGGGAGGGCAATAAACCAAGGTAGGGCAGTGCTGCAGCAACACCACAGAGAACTGCTGCAGTTGCTGTGAGTGTAACATGGAGACTCCTGCAGTCAGCACAGCTCTTTGTCAAAGCACAAAATGAGAATCTTATCTTTTTTGAAGCTTTCCTTGAAACACTATACAGAGCTACCTGTGTACAAGCATTATCCTCAGCTGCTCCTTTCCCAGTAGACAGGCAAAGAGCACACTCTGATTTCAGAGGCTGGGGCTACATTCTGCCTTCTGTCTAGAAGTGGAGCTTATTACTTAATATCATTAAAACAAAGCCAGGCCATCTAAGAAACGAGACTCTGTGGACAGTGGACTTTAAGGGTTTGCTAACTGTTCTTTCTTACTGAGCTTTGCTTTCTCATCAGAGCCCAATCACTGGTTTTACAGAGGTACAGAACATACACATAATTCAGCAATGCAGCTGGCAGTGGCCCCATCCTGCCAAAATCTACTGATGAGGATCTAAACAAGCCTGGTAAAAATCCTCATTTTGTGATTATTCTCCAACTAAGAAAGCAGCTGGGAATGATTCTGTCACTACCAGGTCTTCCCACACACCCTGATTTCATCTTAATTTTTATTCATAGGAACATGCAAATTTCCTGCAACATGGGCTGGAAATCGCTTCTATTGCATTTCCAAAAGACATCACAGGATTTCAGCATCAGTCACCACTGTGTCACATTGGCCATAAAACAAATTTTAACCGAGAATAGCCAAAAAAATCCTGAACCAAGAACTAGCACAACAAACATGCAGAAAAACTCAGTCCCCACTCTGGGAACACTACTGTTTACTGCTGCCAAGATCAATAAAGCTATAAGCAAATTGTTTCGGCAAGCCCCGCAGACTTATGTGTGCCCATACTCCACATCGTTAGTTCTGAAGATATTTTGAGAACAGTTAGAAGGAGGCAGGCCTCAAATACTGCAGCTGAACAAAAACTCTGTGGGCTTGAGTGGCATTGAGGCCAACCTGCTGCTTCTCCAACAGACTCCCTTTCCTTTGGAATCTTGGAAGAGAGGGACAAGCGTGTCAGTTTTTGAGAACTCGGTGAATGAAGTATGAATTTCTGGCCTCAAAGGCTCAGGACTATTTGCTGCTCCTTTAAGGGGACCCAAACTTTATCCAGTGGCTTAAGCTATCCCAGGGGTTCTCCCAAAAATCCTGCAGATCAAGAAAAGAAGGTCCAGCTAAACCCAAGTATCACCAGATGGAAAGAGGCCTTCCAGATCAAGTTTAGGACCATAACAAACTGAAACCCTTCTATCAACCCTAGTTATGAGCATGTCATAAATGTCTAGTAATAATTAAATTATTAGTTTGTGTGAAAATTAAGCCTTTTGTATCTTGGCAAAAACTAAAGAGGGGAGCGTAAATAGTGAGCAAGACTGAGCAACAGTGACGCTTTCCTGTTACTTGTGTAGTTGCCAATATTTTGGTTTAGTGACAAATATTAATCCCAACTGTTAACAGTCACGTAAACCAACTCACATCCAATGTGCTGCACATGGTGTGAGTATTTTATTCTCATTCACAGGGGGAGAAATCAACATCTAATCAGTAGGAGCCAAAGACATTTTTGTCATTGAAAATCACCTTGACTGCTCTGTGCCCTCTTTCCTTCACCACTCAGCATAATTTTGACTATTAGTTACAAGTTTGTTTTGTTGGATTTTTTAATTGTACACTTTCTGCCTTTTTAATTTAAGTTAGGTGACATTTGCAGTCTGGTCTTAAATGATTTACACAGGGAAATACAGGGAATAAAACATAGAAATAAGAACAGAACCTCCATTTCCTTACTTAAAGTCATGAATTTTAACCACTCTCCAGTGCTGCCTCCTTTACCGGAATAGTAAAGTATAAATGCAGACAGTTCTAGTGTTCAGATTATATGATCCCAGGCTTCCTCTTTTGTTGTTGCTCATTCATCCTTTTTATGTAACTGTTGCCTGAGCTCTGAAACCCATAAAGGTCAACTTGACTGTAAACTGTATCATTGGGAAGAGTTATCAAAATTGTGGACAAAGCATACAAAGTTGCCACACATTATTTTTTATTTTTTGATGTTGGTAACATTATTCTAAACACAACTACTCCAGTGAAAATACTTCTGCAGTCGAATTTACTACATAAGATTGGGTCTGCAGTAGGGGAAGGCTGTAAATAAATGGCACAGTCTTGTAATGACTGTATAGAGGACAGAAGTAAGGTCAGACACCAGTGCTGTTTTCAATGAATTCTGTGGGTCTGATTTTATCTTGCATTGCTATAATTTCAGTAGTATTACTTTATTGACTTTTATCCTAATATAATCCAAAGTATCCCAACTGTACACTGTTTCTCTTAGTAAAATATTTCCTGAGACTGTAAAAGATTATAGTGAATTTATGAGTATTACTACGAAAAAGTACAAAGAAGCTAAAAATAAGAATACATCAAGTGCAGTATGTATCTGGTCTACACCTAACTGTTCTACTAGTGTTGAATTAGGTAAAGCAGAGACCCAAGGCTGCCCTAGACCAGGAGTTCTATGAGAATCTGTGCTTCATTTATGTTGGGAAACACCTTTCCTAGCAAAAGCCCACTTTAATGAAATGCTTCAAGCAATCAATAATTTTATCAAAATTTCATTTTAGAGGAAAAGGAAAACTTCTGAGATCATCTGGTGTCTTGTTTCAATATTTTCTCTCCAAAACAACTTTCCTGTGACCTGTAGCACAGTGCCTGTAAACACGGGGTACACCACGCTGCAGTGCAGGAGGCTTTAAATTAAAGCACACATTTCACTCCATCCACCATGCCTTTATTTCCTGAACGCTGCAGTTTTACCCCAAATAACAGCTAAACTTCACAAAGCCGGTGAAACAGATCTCTCCCTCCAGCGTTCGTGGTGGAATTCCCTGCTCTTTTCCCTTTCTCCCTGGAGCGAGGTGGGTGCAGTCCTGCGAGGAGGACGTGGCAGGGGGGCTGCTTTGGGGGCCCCATTCCCAGGCGGATTTGCAGCTCAGGCTGGCATCACCTCGCTTTCCCCACGCTCCCTCCCGAGCTGGCGTCTGGCTGGGTGCACTCCTCGGGCAGAGCCGAGGAGGAGGCGGAAAGCAGCCTGTGGAAATGCAGTGGGAAGCGAAGCGGGCCATGCCGATGGCAGCAGGAGGGATGGGGATGGCACCGCGGGAAGTTCCCACAGCAACCACTGCACAGGCAGCACCCAGCGGGCAGAGCCGGGCTCTGAGAGAGGCAGGAAATTTCGGAAGAAAGGTTGCAAACTTCAAGCAGGGATTGTGCTCCCCTCAGTTGTCAGCGAGGTGCAATTTAGACCCCCTTACAAAGAAACCATCACCCCTGAGCTGAGCCATCCCTCAGGCTGCACTCAAACTGTGTAGGCACCACAGGTCCGTGATTAAACCCCAGGTTTCCCATCAGTTGTCCTGCCAGTGCCAGTGGAAATCTGGGAGCTTCACTGCTGTCCTTGTCCTCACTAGAGTTCTCATGAGTTTCAAAAGGATGGTTATGTATAAGAGTCGGAAAATCACTTAAAATAAGTCCTGTTATGTTTGCATTTCAGAATTAATGTAAATTTGCACCAAAATTGATGTGGAATGAGACTTACAAATGTGTTGGTACAAGCCTGCACATGAGGCAATCGCAGATGATTGATATGACGACTGATACTATAATTTAGCTTTTTATGCAGTTTAAATGAGCACTCAATTCTGTACCCTTTAATCACAAAGTGGCATTTCATCTTGGGAGTAGCCAGCTATAGTTCAATAAAAGAAAGACTGCCCAACAGGAATAGGCAAAGTAGGCTGAGGCCTCCAAAAAACCCAGATCAAAAACATTATTTGAAAAATGAAATATTAATATGGGCAAGGTTTCCAGCTAAATGTTTCCTTTGGTATTTGTTCAAGTGAATGTTATACCTCTAGTGGCAGGAGAAGTGAATTATTTAGCATAATGACGATGGAAAATTCAGACTCCACTTAAGTAGTTTCTACATCTTGGCTATTGGTATGTACATACAAAAATGTGCGTCATTTTTGAAAAATGAAATCTTAAATCCCCCTGTCTGTAATTCACTCTGCTCAGAGCCTGAAAGTCAAGCAAGAGACATGAGCTGGCCTTTCCAAGTTAAATACAGTAATTTGTCCAAGTAAAATGACAGAATGCAGGCTCTCACACAGCATTTGGATGCACCCATAGCTTCTGCTGATGTTACCAGATCTGCTCATTACCTCCTTTCAAAATAAAGCTTATTGTAAAAATGCTAATATACAACTCATCCCTGCAGGCACAAGGGAAGGCAAACTGCAGGTTACAGCTGCTGCTCTGGGAGGGAGGTGAAAAGCAAGACTGGTTTAGTCTGTGACAATGCTGGGAGTCAGTCTGTGGACATGTGTCTCCTCCCAAATCCAGCTGTGTTGACAGCACAGTCCTCCCCCAGTCTGCCCAGGGGCTGGTGAGCATTGCCCAGCAATAGGTTACCACCCCTCTGATCCGGATATACTTGTTTGAACACTCCCTAACCTATTTCAGTGAAAAACAGCTGGGCTAGCAAACTCTTATTACCTAAAATGTTAGGCCATGGTTACACAGACATTTTTTTCTTCCCTGCAAAGGAAGCTCCAGCTTTTTCTGGTCCCCTAATCTTTGGCTGTGCTTTGGCTCTGCATCTTCCACTTCAGGGATTTATGCACTGTTTCGTTTACTTTTTTAAACCTAAGTATTCTTTTTTTTAAGTTGGATTCCCCCACTCCTCTGATTCGCTTAACTAAATGTCTATGCCATCACAATAGAGGATATGGTGAGAGGTTAGAAAAAAGCTGTCCTGGGGGTCTCTACATCAAATTTGTCTTCAGGATAAATGTCTTGAGGAAACCATGGTCCATACTCTCCAAACCCCTTCAGAATGTGGCCTTTGGTAAACTACATGACTCGAGTTATTTTACAGTCACAGAGACAGTGATCTCAATATCTTGTTAGTGTCACACTCTCCAGATCCACCAAATTCAGTAGAATCTCTACAATCAGAGAGTTGGTTTGCCATGGGCCTTTGTGCAAGTAATTTAGGATGTGGTTGTTGCTGAGCTGCTCCTCCCATATAGGGTTTGGAATATGCCCAAGGCAGGTTCCTTCTAATGCCTGGAGTCAAAGAAGTCACTGTAATACCATATGGAGAAATAAACCCTAACCACTGTGTGTGCAAATGGGGCACAGGTAGGATCTGTGCTGATGGTGTCCTCTTCGACCCAGTGCACGTAGATTATCTGCGCTCTAAGCTTCCCAATCATTGGTGGCAGCAAAGTCCAAATCCTGAGCTTTTTGCATTTCCAGGTCAGAGATCAATTCCAGCCCAGTTGCCTCCCAGGTCTCTTTTCTGTAGCATGTTTGCCATACCAAAGGCTGGACAAATTAACCACGAGACCATCTGCTTTAGCAGCAACAACAGTTCCTTGTTCTCGACTTCTATCCTTTTCAAATCCCTTGTCTTGGTACTGCTGACCATAAGGAAGAAGTTCAGCAACAAGGACGAGTGCTCTCCAGAGTAATTCCCAGCAAAACTCCATGAGGGAGCCTGGAGCCTGCCTTGGTGCCATGCTCAAGAAGCAGAGCGTGCAGTGTGGCCATTCAGAGAGTGGCCAGGATCAGAGGGAGAAGGACAAATGGCACCTGTGGTCAGCTTTTAACAGCAAATCCAAATATCAGGGCAGGCATTTGCTGAGGTGATAGCAAAGTGGCCCTGCCTCCCCTCCAGCCAGCTGCACAAAGACTCCATAAGTCACACATGGAGAGGGCTTGAGCAGTGGAGGTGCAAAATGGATCATATTAACTGAAGCTTTTAATAAGATTTTGATAACAATGATTTTTATGTTAATCTCTAAAGGGTTTGCTTTTGTAACATATAGCTGATAAGCATATAATCTAGTTTTAATTTAATCTCTGCAGGTGTTTCCCAATGGTAAATGTTAAATTTTTATTGCTTTCTTAGGCAGTAATAATAGGGTAAATGTCTGTAGGGCCCCCACCATCCATTTGTATGCAGATAGCATCATATTTTATAATAGCTGTAAATCTGACAGGATAGTCTCTTACTGTTGGGATGATATTATAAATATGTGTCAACACTGAATAAACATCTTTGAAAGGAAAATAAAATAGAGATGTTATTAGAGGTCTAATGAAACAACCATGACTGCTAACTTGTAAGAGATGTATGTGCACATCCTTGGAATAAACTAGAGCCCATGCTGGGTTTGCAGCAGGACACAGAGATTCTCAGCAGGGTCCTGCAGACAACGCAGAAATAGATCCTACAGTTCATAAAGATGATGACTGTCTATAAACCTCTAACTCTTTGTTCTCTCTGAGGTTTCAAAATTATTATAAATACCTTGGTGTCTAAGACTCAATTATGGCTTGTCTCACACGGCTTAGGGAGCACAGCATGTCAGGAGCTCCCACACGAAGAACCATAAGAACACCAGGTACAAGAAAGTGAACCTGATAGCTGTTTGAAGTATAATGCAAGCACATTTTGGGCAAATTTCACTCAATACCAGATCTGAGAGGGACTTGATCCCTTAGATCTTACACTGGCCTTATTTGCTGAGTATGCACAAACCTTGCCCTTGTTTACATGTAGAACTTTAAAGACAGCAACAGTTTAGTTATATTTTCCCCAAATAACTTTATCTGTTCTGGCATGGTGTGCTCACCCTGTCCATAGGCACATCTCAGAGAGCTGAGTTAAAGGGCTCCTAAGGTGGAATGGACTTGGCTGTGGCTGCTGGGAAGCCCGGGCAGAGAGAGCTTTGAGCTGCCTTCACTGTCCTGTAAAGGCATGCCCAGAAAGGGATTACACTTTAACAGAGGTCTAGATATTTCCTTAACGGTGCTCAGATATGTGGCTCCCAAGGTCCACATCATTAGTCATAAAAACAAACAGCCTAACCTCTGACACGAAAAATACACACGAGTACGTCTGAGTCCCCGATGACAGGGAATGGGAATACAGCATTCTACCACTGGGGGGGGGAAATTTGAAAAGCTGCCACATAAGCAAGTTAAAAAAACCCCAGCATTTTACTAGTGAATTAAAGTTACAAGAACAGCTTGGACAGTTTAGGTTGAGCAATTCTTGCTTCTATTGTAAGTCAGAACATGTATGCTGCTTTAAGGTGGTAGTTTGAATGCAGTATTTTGTTTCTTCTGATAGTCTTTTAAAGTGAAAAAAGTTCTTTTATGAAGACTTAGCTTTATAAATTGGAATTAATTAGAAAGAAAATTCATATCATGTTCCAGAGAAAGTCAAGATAAAAACACAATGTGGGCATGAATGGAAAAGCAGATACGTCACTTGAAAAAAAAGCAAATACATAATTTCCTGAGTGTCTTCATATCCTAAAAGGATCTGCCATGTTGTGCCATGGAGAAGGGAACTGTCAAGAAAAACAAAATATCACATTAAGAATATTCACTTTTAAGAATGAAATGCATTATGAGCTATTGGTAAGATTCATATATATAGAATGTTTAGCTCTCTCCTGAGTGCTCACTCATTCTTTTTCTATCAGACTTTGTAAAAATACACCAACTTATTTTGGGTAACTGCTTCAGACTGAGGAGTCATTAGAGGAGGCCCCTCATGAAGTGTTTGCAGCCAGACTCTCCAACTGCACAACCACCACACATGTGCCAACATTCCAGGCCCACTGGGATACTGGTAAACACAGAACCCTCTACCATACCCTCTATATCTAAATACTACACTATGTCCTTATGCTGTGGCAGATAAAGTAGAATTTTTTGCTAATCGAGTGTGAAAAATTGCAGGAATCAGGCATAATGCTGTGTCTCTCATAACTGAAGAAAATCTTCTCTATGATAAATGAGTTATGAATCTCCCATTTAAAGTATTTAAACAGATGGATAATCACCACAGCAACCAAAACCACCACGGAGTCATTCAGGAGCATTCCCTATCCACACACTCCATTCTCAGGTTTCATGCTGTAAGGAAGAGATATTTTATGTAACAGATGACTAGCCAATGCTTTTAGGTAACTCACAGATTGATTTCTAAGGTAGGTTAAAAATGAGAGGACCAAACATTAGTTACAGGAACAGCATTTTTTTTTACACTTCAGATCATATTTAAGGTGACCTGACAAACTTGTTGCAGATTCTTTGCTGCATCTTATGTCTCTGCTCCTCTGCATGTGTGTTTCTGTTGTCTTCTTCATCCACACTTTCTCCTCTCATCTTTTCCCTGCTCTACCATCATCACAAGGACTGCAACCTCAATTTGCTATATGATCCCAGAAATAATGAATTACTCAGGCAGAATAAAGCAGCCCAAAAAGGAGAAAGAAACAATAACCTAATGATAAAGGAGAGAACTTCCCACAGATCTGAGATAATCCCAGTCACTGCCACACAAGGCAGCAGTCTCCATCTCCCACGGTGCAGCTGAGCAGCCTTCCCACAGCACAGGGAATGTGGGCACCCTGCAGGCATCCTCTCCATCATTTTCCATCCCCCTGAGGCAGCCAAGCCTTGCTGTGAGGCAGGGGAAGAGCAGTGGGACGGTGCCAAGCCAGGCTTTGGCACCAAACAGCTCTGGGATATTTTAGCATATGTCAGTGCTGGCTCAACAGTGATGGCACACACGTACCTTTAGGAATGTTTGGGATGGGCAGAATCTTTCCCAAGGGCAGGTTACTTGTCAGGGTTGGGGGTTTGAGCTCTCCAAAGCAACAGGCACCAGCAGCAAGGACAGAACACCACCAACTCCTACTCTCACACTTGCAGGTTTTCACACTGAATTTAACTTAACACAGGGTTTTTAAAATCACAAAATAACCTGGAAACAAGCTGCAGGGATAGATGGGTGGGAGAAGAAGGAGACCAGCACAATTCCTGATTTTCAACAGGTGGATGCAAACATTATTACACGTGTGGCAGAACAAAGTTGGATCCTGGGAAACTTGCAGAGAGAGACACATAACCTGCTCTTAGAGAGGCTGAATTCTCTTTGCAAATGAGCTGGATGAACTGGAAAACACCCACACAGCTAATTAATGTGCTTCTAAGTCCAGTCCTTTTAAATTATGTTTTCTGTAATTTGATCATTCTGTTTGCTATTAATTGGAATATCTCTGAAGCATGTTTATGTCTGCTGCTTCTCCTGAGACAAGTTTCCAAATTCAGGAACACCCTGCATTGGATTAATATTCAGTAAAAACACAGTAATTTTCTGAATGTGTCCTGAAAAACTGATGTCTGGTAGTGTGTGTGTTTAAAAACAAGAATTTCAGTTTAATTTTAAACATGTTAAAATCAGAGCTGATTGACACTCATCAAGACACAAAAAAAACATATTACACGTTTTCACTGCATCCATTTTCAGCAATTCTGACAAGAGTATAATTTCTATATATAATAATTGATCAATATTATGTAGTTTGTGGCCTTAAAACCGAAATTCTTAATGAACTACTAGCAACCATTGGATCTGCAGAAAAAGGTGAGTGATAATATACACAACTTGGCTAAGTTAGAAAAAATATTTTTAAAAATTTCTTTATTTAATGTCTTCCATGACTTTAAATAGACAAAATATGTTACTTCCTGTCCTGGATTTTTTCATGCTGTTATGAAACGTTCATGGTTGCTGTGTGCATTTCACCACAGCTGTGTGTTTATTTGACTGGTGGGTAAAGCCTGGTAATGGGTAAAAGATTTTGCAATCCTGCTGACTGGATGGCTCAATATAAATCTTAATCACCCACCTGACCCGCAACAAAAACATTAATAATCTTAAAGTTGGGGATGATATTGGGCGGTGATTACAAAGTTTGTTTCTATTACACAGGGCTTAAGAGCCAAAGTTGGGAGGAAAACCAAAGGAAGATGACGAAGTGGATAACGCATAAAACGAGCTCAAGTCCACAAACAGTTTAATGAAAACACACTGAGAGGAACAGAGAACAAAGGTAACAGGATGAGAAACTTCACAGGGACAGCGAGCCCCACTTCGGCTGTTTGACCCGACGGTCACGCAGGTACGACCGAATTCTGATTCACCCCGGGCCAGACGCGCCGACCCCTCGACCCGCAGGCAACGGGCAGCACCGGAGCCGCGACCCCGCAGGACCGGCACACCGGAGCCGGGAGCGCGGCAGGAGGCTCAGGAACCACGGGACGAGCTGAAGCAGCA
>VYZS01016508.1:25146-37759 GCA_013400695.1 Neodrepanis coruscans
GATTTTGAAAAATCCCTACCTGACTCTTCCCCACAGAAGGAATGATTTTTGCTTCTGAGAATGAGAATTGTAAAGCTTTGAGCCTGGTTTCCTCAAAAAAATGGAGTTTAGCTTGCCAAACATCTGTCTAAGTGTTTGGCAACCCTACTTTACTTTTTTTCCTTCTCTGTCCACTCCAGTCCCCTCATACCTTTTAAAATGATTGCCCAGCATCAAACAACTTCAATAAATTCATGTTTCATAAGTTGACAGCTCGGCCTCAGACTGAGGCAAAGGTGGGTTGAGATAAAGAATTAACTGTTCTTTTTGGCAAGTCAATTGAAGGGGAATACAGAAATATACAGAAATATATCTGGAGAGAGTAGGCAAGGTCAAATCTTCAAGAGCATTGTGTGATGGAGGAGGGAATGGGGATCTGGATTATTGCAGTTTATCTGTGTATGGGGAAAAGAGGGCAAACCTTGTGATATAGGATGTAATTCCACAGCAGACATGCTTCTTATTAGTTCATCTGTTTGAAAATGTTGTTTTTCTGTGCAGTGTGATTCGTCACAGGGATGTTCGGGCTTCTTACTATGGTGTGATAGATAAATTCCGTCTACAAGTGTCTGAGCAGAGCCAGAGGAAAGCATTAGGGAAAAAGGAGATTATTGCTACTCTGCTTCCATCTGCAAAGGAACAACAACAACAAAAGGAAGAGGAGGAAAAACGAATAAAAGAACACCTGTCTGAAAGTGTCTTTTTTGAGCAGACTTTGTGTCAACCAGGTACCTGAAATCTCTTACCCCTCCTGTCTTCTGAATCAGTTTTGAATAGCTGGAGTTACTAGAAAGACTAAACTGAAATATTGTTTTAAATATAGGCTATAATAAATTTGAAAATATCTTTTTTTTACTTACGTACATGTAAGACTGCTGTCTTTATCACTGGGGGATGGCAGTACCCAAGAACCCAAACTGTGGCTATTCTGTTTCTGCTGTCTTGATCAATCAAGACCCTTTGCTGCCCTGTGTTTCCATGTCATACCTTGAAGAGGGCATCCTGCCTTGCTTTGGAACAGAAGTTCTCATACAGCCAATGGGAACTTCACTGCCAAAGGATGGTGGTTATTTTTTCCCTTGGGCTCTTTCAGAACATATGCCCCTTCTGAGTTAGTTCCAAACCCTTAATCCCCCATTTCCTGATGAGCAGGAAATATTGCCAAAACATCTTCTATAGTGCTCCTTGTTCTGTGCCCTCTCCTTTGTCTGTGCCACAAGAACAGAAGAGCACAGTTGGGACCTGAAAACTGTATTTCATACGTGAGGAAGTGAATCAACAGTCTTGGGCAAAACCTGGGCCAAACAGTTAAATTGAAGTGGTAGGATAAAAAATACTGAGTTTTACCTGAATTGAATCTAAACTGATTCTTGACAGTCTACACTCCTGTTATTTTTACTGATTTATACTGTAATGTTCTTGTCACTATTTTGTGTTTCATGACAACAACAAAAATCAGTTCCAGAAAACAGATGAACCTGCTTGAGAATGTTCCTCTTGTTAAAACCAATCTGTTTCTATGTTATACAGTGTTTGTTGGCTCGTGAAACACCTTTTACTAAAAAACCCTTCATGACAGATAGATAGTAGGCTACACAGTTAAAGCAAAGCTACAAAGACCTCTGGACACACAGAACAAAATGTTCCTATGATAGTTGTTCCAGGGCATAGGGTTTGAACTATCTGATACTGGTCTTAATCCAAATGCTGTTTCTCTGCCTAAAAACCTTGTTGACTACATTGTATTGTTTACTTACAGAAAAGCAGTAAACAAAGCAATTGCACTCTTTGCATGTAACCTGCAACCTGGAAATAAGAGATTTATAGAATTAAAATAGAGCACATATTGCTGGTCACTGAGGATAGAAAAAGTTGATAAAAACATTGGCTAATTTCCAGTGAGGCTTAGGGATTTGGTTGGAGGTATTCAGCTAACATGTTAACAGCTCTTTTCAAAGATGACACAGTGGGCCTTTGAGTAGGTTCCTGTTAAAAGTGCAGCTCAATAAAGAGTATGAAGGACTCTTTATTGTCTGTGGTTTTCATTTCCTTATTCTGGTGATACTGGACTGTCAGAGTGGTTCACTTGCACAGTTTTTAAAGGAAGATTCAAATTTTACTGATTTGTGGCATCTAAAATGGTTCTGTTGAATGCAGCCCTTGAATCCCCTAAAGAAAGAAGGAGAACTCATCTGGCCCAAAAACCTGTGCTCTTGCTGTAGCCAGGTTTTGTTCAGGAGGTGCAATCAGTTACCTGCCTGTGCTGCTCTTTTGAGTGCTCCTTTCTAATTGATTATTAATCACTGAAGGTCTATTTCAAGGAATAGAGTCAGGATGTATGGGGAGACCTTGGGCATTGCTGAGGCATCAGCTGTCCTGAGAGTGTATATATAGCTCCTGGGCCTGGCAGGCTCTGCTTCTCCAGAAGGGAGGGGTTTGGGAAGTCATGTGAAAACAAGTCCCAGCATCAGAACAGGGAGCAGCCTCCCCCACTGCAAAATGCAGAAGGTTCAGAAGGGTGGGTTTAAGAGTTGTTTTCCACCCCCTCCAAACTGCAAAGGGAAAAGAAAGATCTCAAGATATTGCAGCTCCAGTAAACTGCAAACATTTTTTCAGAATATTTAATGTTTATATTGGTTAGATGTTCTTTACAATTGGTGCTGTACTGCTTTTTCAGAAAACAGAACTGCCTCGTCGGGACCTAGTTTACTAACAGTCTTCCTGGGAATAGTGTGTGTTGCAGCACTAATGCTACCTACATTGGGGGATATGGAATCCCTGGTGCCTCTCTACCTCCACTTAAGTGTGAATCAAAAGTTAGTAGCTGCTTATGTTTTAGGTGAGTACTTTGGATTTTGTAAACATTTTCTTGCAACTCCTGCGGGTTTGGAAAACTTCTGTGTTTGCCAGTGGCTTCAGGAAACTGGATGGAGACAAAGCACCACAGTACCTCGCATCTCTACTTAGATCTTAATTTGCAGCCATAGTGATAGCAGGGTAAATTAGTTATTTTAAGTGTCTTAGACCAGATTTGAGTTGATACGTATTACATACAGGCCCCTACATGATAATTACACCTTCATTTGATGATGGGCCAACCACAGTCGTCTGCCAGCAAAAGCGAATGGAATGTGCTGTTTCTTATTCTTGTATTGCAATAGTTACTCTAGAGCAGAATGTAGGGTGCTTTTGTTACTGTGTTTCTCTCTCCAGCCCCAATGAGCCCTTTTTAAGGTTTTTCTTCTCCCTACCTTCTTGATAAGCAGTTGAAACGTGTAGCAGTAAGTTGTTGTAACCCCTCTTGAAGAGACCACTACCATCCACAGTTCTTCCTGGTTTAACTTGCTCCTATATTAGCAAGCATAGATAAGTTGCACATTTAATTTGTTATGACTATTTCTCTATAACTATTTCAGATTTGAAGAACAGTCCCACTAAACTCAATTCTCCTGTCCCACTACCTGGCAGAAATGAGGATTTACAGGAAACAAGCTAGGCAGCTTCAGACTGATAGCTAGAGGTGAGGTAGTGATGGGGAAAGGTGCAAGTTCTTGATGGTTTGTGCACACTCAGCTGACTCACACAGGTCAATCTGCTGAAGTGGTTTGAAATCTCACTTGTGCCCCTTTGCCCGAGCTGATGCTGATGGACTCTCAGATCAGGACCTTGCAGTAATCCTCACTGTTTTTATCTCTGCTTTTGAAAATTGCTTCAGGCTCTGCTGGTGGAAACTACAGTATTAAACCGTTTGACTTCATGTATTTCCGAAATTGAACCTGTTTCTCAATTCCCTATGAAGTTCTGACAGGTTTTGGTTCCTTTGGTGGCAGCATTTTTAGTGTTCATGGACAGATTCTCTTGTGTGCAGATCTTGCTTATGTAGGAGGTTGAATGCTCTGGAAGAGATGAAACCACTTTCTTCTACGAGGAAGTACAACTGGATTGTGGAGCATTGAATTGAAAAGGGTTGTTACACCACACCAACTGGGCCATATGATATTTGAGAAGTATTTGATTTCCAGAAATGAGTTAAGCCCTTTGTTGCTTGGAAGTCCCTGTACAAGTGGTACAGGCTGTCCTGCAGCACCCTCCAGAAGCCTCTGCTGTTGCTCTGTGATGATGGAATTAATCCAAATTAAGGCTTTCAGCAGTTCTGGTAGCACTGATTGTCTGAGCAATACAGACCTGAAGAAATAGCTGAGCTGTAATTCCTCTTTAATGGATAAATTGCTGACCTGATGGAAGGCAGCGTCACAGCTCAGTTCTGTCATGCTTCTGTCTTCACAGTCCTCATAAAGTAAATTATTTAAATCACTATGTAGTGGCAGGAGAGTAAAGTAGTCTCAGAAATGTCTTTATCCATGGTGAGATCTGCAGGCTTTAGCTGAGCTCTCTGCAGTGAAAAGCTGCTACATTGACATCATCTGAGACTGCAAGAAAGTGAGATTGCCTGAGAACTGATAAATTATTATTTTGATGTTACATAAGGTTGGAATTCAAGGAGCCTTAATGTTCTTCCATAGACCTGCCTTGCCTTGTGCAGTATAACCCATGGCTAAGAACTTGCAGATTTGTACTTTTTCCTGAATCAGCACATAATTAAAGTGAACTTTTCTGTGTGTCATGAGTAGGTTTATTAGTCCCACATTTCCTGCTTTTTTCTGTTTTTAACCTCTATCAGAGCAGTTGTTTTTTTTCCTCCCTCTTTAAAGGTCACAACAAAGAGTCTGTTGAAAGCTCCCTTTGCAGACTGACAAGGAAGCTTAACATCTTTGTCTAAAACTAGTCTTTGATCAGTTATTCTGCACAGAGCAGAAAAAAAGCCTTGGAGCCTTCAACTAATCTGCTTTTCTGCATTTGAATGGCACTGCCCAAGAAAACTGGCCCCCATGAAAACTGGGGTTTGGGTGCTACTGTTACACTTACCTAAGTCAAAATCTCAATGTTAAGATTTTCCAGTACTGAGATCAGTAATTGTTTGGAGTATTTATAGCTTCTTTGACATTCAGTTACTAAATAAACTGCACTTCAGTTTGGGTTTTGACTACATCAAAATTCAGGGTAATACTTCTAATATTTAAGTGAAGTGTATATGTAAATGCTTTCTGCATGTATTTACACACTTTTACCTTATTTTCTGGGCTGTGAGAGGGTCAACTGCATTTTAAATGTTTTATTCAGTGAAAATGAAGTGTTTAGCTCTTAATTCTTGTTTTTCAGGTCTCATCACCATGGTTATTTTGAGAACATGAGCAATGAGTTCATAGGATGTCAAACACCTTACTGTATATTCACATCATGAATGTGGACTGCCTTTTACTCCCATTTGGCTCATTAAGATGCTAGCAAAACTGTTCAGTGATTTAAGATACCTTCAGAAGTGTAATATATTTTAACTGTGTATAATAAATGAAAGACTCAAAGCACTCTGTGGTGCTTCTGTAACAGACAGCTATGAAATGTTCAGTGATACCTGTGAAAATAATTTGAAAAAAAACTTTTATATCTACGCCTACTGTAAAAAAATCCTTATTAAAGCAACATTTGTTATTTTTAGTCTATGTTCACATCAGTGCGTGATCACTATAAAAGCAAACTGTCTTCTGTAAAACGTTCATTTGGTTTGTGGTTGTACCTGCCAAGGCTGGCACATAACACTTCTGTATGCAGACCAGAGGGGTGAGAGTCATGACTGGTCACTGAAGAAAATGAAAAAGTTCCGCCAGTGAAACTATGAAATAAACCATGAATTTTAGGTGAAGAAGTAATTCTCAAATTTCTTCCTTCATCATTACCAATATGTCGTTGAGTGCTCGTTTTCTTACTTGGGGGAAATAATTTCTGCAAGAGCCATTTTGTATCTCAATTGTAGACAATAAAGAGAAGTTCTGTAATCAGATCCCTTCATTTCTTAGGGATGCATGGAAGTGGCATTAATGGAAGTTGGACTTACATTGCACATTAATACAAAGTTCACCACTTTTTCTCTTTTAGAGACCAAACTAAGTATAGCAGCAAAGGCATTTCTCTACACTGTCCCTCCCCCCCTCAGCTACCACAAGGACTTTGTTTCTATTCAAAGTGAACATTTATTTTGTTTCATATAACAAGTATTTCCCTTCATATGACATTTCATTGTTGAGATGTTAATTTTAAAAGGGCAGCTATTACTGTGTTTGATTCATACACACAAATCCTTGTTTATAAGAAGTCTATAGACTATGCTCTGATATGAATAAAAAATTTGGAAATGAAACCTTCTTTCCCCCTGCATGTTATGGGTCCCTTTTATGCTTATGCATGGAAGTACAAAGAAACCAAGGAAAAAATTGTTTCTGAGGAAAAAGAGAGAAAAGTTGAATTCAATTTGTTATTCACTACATTTTTTTCTTATAGATCAGTAAGTCTTTAAAGGGCAATAAAATGTTACTTTAGTTTCATTCTCAGAAGAGCTGAAATTGTGTCATCAGTTGGTATCAGATGATAAAGTCAAACATTAACATGCGCTAAAATAAATAAAAAAGGTTCCTAACTGGTTGAGAAGGCTGAGTGCCAGACCCTGCTGCAGGCACAGCACTTGCCTCCAATACTGAGCTCGTGGTTGGGTCAGAGTTTTCCTTTCACTGCAGGGCTGTGTTCTTGTAGCTTTACTGTTTCTCAGTACCCACAATGTTAATTCTGGTTTTCACGAGGTCATTTAACGTGCTGGTGCTCGGGGAAGGGCGAGGGAACTGAACAGAAGTTGGGGAGATAAAGCTGCCATGTGGTACCTTATCTTTGCACCCAACAGCCAGACCGAACATTTTATTGTGCCCAAGCAGATTAAAAAAGCCCAACACCCATTTTTTTCCCCCTGTATCCTGGTGTTCCAGGCACGGACCAGGATCGTGTTTTGCCAGGCACCTGGAGGATGCAGAAGAGACAATTTCACCTGCAGGAGTTCAGGGTTACCATGTCTGACACCTGCAGCTTCCTCAGTCCTGCAGGGCACAGGCAAAGGAGATCACAGGGCATGGACCCAGACTGCCAGTGTTTGTTTTCAGGGAATAAAGAGAAACGAGTGTTTTAGGAAAACACTTTAACCAAAGAAATCCATAACAAAGAGCGATCGTCACCAAAAAGACTAAAACATTTTACCACTTCTTTGTGAAGGACAAGCAAGGAGCAATACACAGATAAAAAAAAGATGAAATGCACAGTGTAACTCAGCAGATGCAGATAAAACTGGTGCTTGGGCGAAATAAGGATGACAAGTGTGAATTCTGACTTCTTTCTACCTCAGGGAGGTTTCAGCACACTGCAGAATCACAGATTTGTCCCAGTGCTGGGAAAACAAGACCTCGGGACAGTTGCATTTCAGCACTGAGGGGGAAATATATCACATCATGTTACAGCATGGTCACAGAGAGGCACTAGTAAAATTTTACCAGGTGGATGCACAAGTTTTGTACGATATTTCCCGATTGTTTATATCTATATGTATATGTGTGCATGCACACACCTCTAGTACTTACGTAAGAGGGTTTAAGAAAACACCGAACGCCTTTGGAAATAAGACAGTGAATGTGCCTCTTAGAAACACCAGGAAAAACAGTTAAGTGTTCACGTCATTTCCCATTCCTGACTCCTAACACAAACAAACAGTCATTTCCTTGCAATGGACAAGTATTTTCAGCAGACAGTTGGGAGGGCTTTAAGATCACCCAGCAGAAACAATCACCGTGTTTACCCAGCACTTGCTATGGCACTGATCTCTCAAACGAGTCGTGCTGGCGGCAGGAAATGGGAGCCCTGCCGAGATCGCTTTCGGGAGCATCACTCCCCGCCGCTGTGGGCTTGGTATATGATCTTCTCTAGGTTTTTGCGCTTGTCTGGCTCAGAAAATGCTTAAACGATGCTGTTTTCTCTAGAGGAATGAATCACAGAGCGCTTGAAAGTGTACTAGACCTGTTTCAGAGCTCCAGGGGCAGACGAGGCGCTCAGGGAATCGGTTATTTCACCAGGGATTGCAGCTGCTGGAGCCTCCGAGACCAGAGAGGGGTTCCAGTCCTCTCACATGGCGACCACCTGGAAACAGATTAGTCCCTGCAGAGGGACATGGGCTGAGCTGCTGCTGCCACGTCTCAAAACATCTCCCAGGAAGACAAGGGAATGTGCTGTCAGATGGGAACAGTCACTGCTCCTGTTGGAACAGCTCCACAGGGGCATTTCCAGCAGCTCCAGGAGGAGCCCAGGTACCGTGCCTTCATCAACAAAGCAGAGAATTGCTTCCTGCGATCAACTAGTTAAGAATTCTCAAAGCAAATCATATGTTATTTCGTCTTACGTTCCTATGTAGGAAGTATCTGATAACCAACAAGCTTAAACTGGAAAGAGGCTGCCAAATAGGTTTGGCAATAAATCACGGTATTCTAGTCCTCGTTTGTCAATGTACATTTAAGACGCCTCACTTTCCTTGTAACAGCTTTTCTCATAAACGCCAAGTTCCACCACTCCTTTTGTCACAAGTGTGAATCTCACACTTCAGATTTACCTTTCTTGGTAATCCACCTCACTGGTAGGGCAAGGCTACAGAAGGGAACTTGCCTGAGCCAGTAAAACAGATCCAGGAATGTTTTGTTTATGGGAGAGTTCTCAGGTACCGAGTGAGAGATGATTCATAGGGCCCATGGTGATCCAATGCAGTGTCAAATTTTGGGACCAGGAAGTCTTAAAACCCCCCAAATCTTGAATCACCTTCTCTGCCAGGTGGCAGTGTGCATTCTTGTGTGAGAGAAACTCAGGTGCTTTGCCCCCTGACCTTGCAAGAGACCCTTTGGGCAGAAAAAAAGAAGGGAACATCCAGCCATACAAAACGTGGGGCTGACCAATCCTGGTATTGATCCTCCTGCCAGCTGCTTGCAGAGAGAGGGGCTGAGGGGCCACAGAAAACAGGTCCCCTCCTGTGTCCCTGTGAAACAGGACACTTGGCTCTTCATGGCGGTGTAGGGAAAGCACCATCTCTCCCTAGAGCAGGAGGAGAAACATCTGAAGGTAATGGTGCTGGAGTCTTCCCTGCAAGAATAACGTGCTGCCTGAGGAAATTAAATTAAGGCTGAAACCACTGAAGGAGAGCGAAGTACGCTGCTGCCAGCAGCACATCACTCACTCGTTACTGCTCCACAGAAGCGGGTGAGGATTGGGAAACCACTGCTACTCACTCAGCAGGAGCCATTTAGAGATAACGACTGTATAAAAGAAAGGAGCCGAGAGAACAAGTGTATCCTCAAAAAAGAGCTCTGGAGCAACGAACACAGGCAGGCGACACTCAGCGTAACAACGAAAGCAGAGTGAGGGGTTACACTCACTTTTGGGTCTATTTTTGTCTTCCATAGAAGCTCTCCACTGTACGCTAACGAGCTGTTTACTTTGGATAATGAACTGTAGCTAATGCACATCAGCTCTTGAAAATTTTCGAAGCTCTACAGCCATGCTGACAAAATAATGTGGAATTACATGCAGGCAAAGTAACTGTGCTGGTCTTCAGCAGAGACTGCAAAGCAGTAATTTAAGCAAGAGCACAACCATGATTACAGCAGCACAGTGATCTCACTGTGAGGAAAAAGGTGAGTAAGAAGGTCAATTTGAGGAACAGCCTCCCTGTAATGGAACTTAAGTCCATGTTTCCAGCTTTAAAAAAAAAAAAAGCAATAAATTTGCAATAGCAAGATATGATTTGCAATAACAAAATGAGAGTGTTCTTCTCCAGAAAAGTGCAGACACTCGGGTGGCTTGAGGTACGAACATCAAGGCATTAGACAAGGCTATGCTTTGACAAACAAGAAACCACCATCAAGAGACAAAACTGCAGTAATGCTCTGGAATCCCGTGTTCCATCAACATCACAAAACCCATTAGCGCCTTTCCCTCAGGAATCTGCCAGGAATCTCCACGATCGAAACCGACTGCTGAAGTGAACGTACTTGAAATGGAAGGATGTTGATGTATTTTTAGCAGGAAGCTTCTTGCAGCGATTTCAGTGCCAGCTTTATTTAAACCAGCTTGAAAGACAACACAGAACATGATTTCTGTGCCACAAACCCCAGCGTGTGCTGAGCACATCGTTTTGATTTTTCTCCACACAAGGGCAAAAAGTAACCAGGAGAATCACAATTCCAATGATTAGTACCTGCAGAAAAACCTGCACAGACATGAGCAGCTCCTCCTACTTAGGTTGACATCCAGCAAAATTCTGAACATTTACATACAATTATCTATCATGGAAGGAAACCTTAAATAACAAGAATTTTCCAAGGCTCTTATGAAACAAGAAGAAGAAACTAAACTGTCAGAAGAATTTTAAATTTGATAAATGCCAAATTAGTCTGAGGAATCTTCGTGGCTTTGGGGATGTTTCACCAGTTCCTTGAGAGACACAGGGGAGCCAGCACGAAGGCATGTAGAGACCTTGTTTGGTTCTGGTTTAAATGCACTCAGCTCCTCCCTCCTTCTGAAAATTCTGTTCCTGAGCCAGCTACTAAAAGTCAAACAAGGTTATTCTCCTTCAGTGGTTTATTTTTTCCCTTCCTCTGTCCTGCTTCAACCACAAAACCCCAACAGGGGAAGCAATCTCACCCCTCCAGCATGTGCACAGGGTGTCTGTGTCTGCTTGGGAGTCCTCTGTGACAGAGGAAAGGCTCCTCCAGAGCAAGGCCTGGGCTGGTTGGCAGCTAAAATCCCAGAAATTTGTCAAAAACCCCAAGGCCTCAGTCCCCAGTTTATCAAACAAAGATGCTCACAGCTGATATGCAGAAATGGGAAGGCTCCACTGGTACAGGTAGAACAATCAGTCACCCAGAACATACCCTGAGGAAACAAATGTAAGGTGACAATTTTTGCATCCAGTCATTAAAAAGGACTCCTGCCAAGCACTCCTGTGTCAGTAAGGTTTTAATTATTGTACTGTAGCTGTAAACATTCAATTGCATTTACAAATATTTTAACTTGTTGCTTCCAGGAGAAGAGGGATCAACTTAAACTCCATCTGCCAGTTGGTGATGAGAAAGGTTGCTTAAAAGTGGATAGGAAGAGCTCATACAGTTTAATTATGACTCCTGAAGTTCTCTATTTTAAGTAAATGAGTTAGGACTCCCAGCATATGCAAGAATACAACAGCATAAAGTGAACATTTCTGAAATGACTGCTGGGAGAGGCACAAGCTGTTCTCGAGCTCATGGAGTGCCAGAGGTTGCTCCTGCCTTCAGTCACTTCCCTGGCAAATCTTTGCACAATAGCAGGGCTCGATTCACAGCACAGATATTGGAACCACAACACACAGCTGTAAATGAAAGCACCTCCATCTCACCAGAAATTTGGAGACCTGTTTTGTTTGTACGGGTTGGTGATCTTTTACACTCGAGTTTTCTGAAAGAAGGTAAAAGAATTTAGGATTAAGTTCTTACACTGATCTCAGGAGGACTGTGGGCAGCTGTTCAGCTGAGCATTCAGGTCACCCACCTTGCTGACAATACACAGGAGACCCTGCAAGTCAGTCTGGCTGAGGCACAGGCTCATTTCTCCTGGCATTTGTACCTCTCTTCCAGCATGAAGAATCTCTCCCTCTGCTAAATGCAGTAACCACTGAAGCACTCATTCCAAAAATACAGCCCCCTGAGCACTGGCACCGTTACCAACCTTCCCTCAGCAACTGTGTCACTCTGGAGAAGGTGGAAGGAAGAAAAACATCGATCAGCTGTCAAGGAAGACACCGGGCCCCAAGACCCAATTTAACTGCCAACAAATCCTACAGGATAGTTTTCAACCACAGCAACCAAGTGCCAAACACAAGTGTGACTTTTGGAAGGTGCCATTCATGGCAGAAACCCAGAGAGAAGCAGCTGTGTGCCCCCAAAAGGCTGCAGAATAAAGAAATTTATATATAATAATATATATATGATCATAATACTTTGAGTATGGCTTGAACTCAGAAAGTTGCTAATTTCTTCTCAGGAGAAAGGCACAGACACTTGTCAGAAACTCAGCCCAGGGACACCACATGCAATAGCCCTGTGACAGTGACATGGAATCA
The DNA here is from genome assembly GCA_013400695.1 of Neodrepanis coruscans. NCBI lineage: Eukaryota > Metazoa > Chordata > Aves > Passeriformes > Philepittidae > Neodrepanis > Neodrepanis coruscans. The sequence continues at coordinate 37,253 of VYZS01016508.1, forward strand.
AACAAAGCTTCAACATTCATTGATCGTGAATAAATGGGGAATTAGGAAAGCAGAGGCAATACTAACAGCATGAGTTACAACAGGAGTACAGGGTTGATTATGTGCATTGTAAAACACCCAGATTCCCTGGATCCAGATACATATCTTGCAGGAAAATTTAATTAAAAAATTTAATATTTAATTTCAGTGGGGAAAAAAAAATGCACGTCTCCTGACTCCAGGGCATGAAACTGCAGCTTGTTGGTGACATGGAGACAAAACATGGAGATGTTTTTATGGAAATTCAAAGCAATTTCTGTTTTGCAAAAGCAGGGAAAGGAACAGAAGATGCAGATAAACAACCATTTCTCTACAACTGCATTAACTGGCCCAGAGACGTTGTGGACTCTCCATCCCAGGAAGTGTTCAAGTTGAGGCTGGATGGGGCTTGGAGCAACCTGGGATTGTGGAAGGTGTCCCTGTCCATGGCAGGGGGTTGGAATGAGATGATCTTTAAGGTCCCTGCCA
>VYZS01016508.1:43889-83672 GCA_013400695.1 Neodrepanis coruscans
GTGCCAATTTTCTGTTGTTGATATTATTTGGTACTTACCTTGAAAATCTCCTGGTTGGGCTTGGGCTGGGACTTGGAGGTAACCCACTGCTACTGACCAGACTTTGCAAAGATGGTGAGAAACATTGCTGAGAGGAAAACAGTTCGTGTTATTTACTTATAAACACTGTATCACTCCCATGTGGCAACAACTGATGCTTACTGCAGAGAAATAAACAACCCAGTATCAAATTCAGCAACCAGTCACTGTGGCTGATTATACTGAGACAGCACTTTTTGCTACTGAGAAAAAAGAAAAAAATTAAAAATTGGACATATTCAGTTTTCGTGCAGATTTATTTCACCATACTCTGGTTAAACAGACTTATTTATTTTTTATTAACCACAGATTAACAGCTGAACACTCCACAGAAATTCACATCCACAAGCTGTGCAGCTGGTATTTCCTGGTTTGAGGTTTTAGGGGTTTCATTTACTATCTAGTTTCTTGTCTGCAGCTGAGGTAGAAAGCAGCAGGTGGCTTAATCTTAAATTTGGTTGAGTTTCTTTAGCACTACCCAAGATAACACCATTATAAGCACATTTTGCTCACCTTCCCTATTCCTCTTGTAGGTGAAGGAGCTGGAGAAACTGGAACAAAGTCTACTTGCTTTGGTGATAGTGATTTTTCAAAATCATTGTCGCTCTGTAAATAGCACATGTAATTAATCTCATGAGCAGGTACCTTGACATGAAAAGGACTGATTATTGTGACATTCCAAAGTTATCCTCCATCATATCAATATTTTTTAGGTAGCCATTTATGAGTTTATGTTTAACAAAAACAAAAAAAAAAGCCTTAAACATTACATGGTATCAGGACATGGAAGAAAATTTGAACAGGCAGAGACATCCATGAAATTTCCTTTTGATAGATCAGCCCAAGGAACCCACATGTACCTTGAACAAATGATAATTCTATGCCTTGTTAGTGAGAAAAATTGCTGATCAAAAGCAGTGCTATACTAACACCTTAATAGTAGGTCAAACTATCAAAGAAAATGTTGACATGAGACAGTCTCTCGTGTCCTGATACTGATGATAGAAACACAAATTAAAGCATGAATGCATTACCAGGCTCAAGCTCTCCTCCCATGAGTGGCTCATCTGCATTGCTACTTGCACTTCTCTATAAAGAAGAAAAGAAATGTATTGTCCCAGGCCCACAGACAGCTGCAGTGACTGTTCTGCTCTGCCTTAGTGCTCACCTTTCACGAACTGTTTCTCTGTTCAGCAGATTCATTCCTTCCTCCTAAAAGATTAGCAGATGAAAAAATGAGATCAAAAAAGCACTTTGCTGCAGCAAATCAGAAAAGCTGTGGTTTCATTTCACTTTGTCATGCAGAAAATGTAATTCAACTTGGTTAAGCAACAATAACCTTAAGTTCTCACTACAAGAAAAAGGATGAGAAAGATGTAGTATGAGAGATAATCACATAAGAAGCGCTGGTTGTTTCTCAAGCAGCTTTATTTTCATTACTATCCAAGAGGTAGTTATGAAAGTAAACAAAGATAATATATAACCAAAAATTCTGCACATGCCAGAGTGCAGTTTTATTATGCAGTTTTGCATAATATAATTTCACGAAGTGGACACAAGTATAGATAATCCTCAAAAGCATGGCTGGATTCCTACCTTATTCTATGGATTAGTGACTAACCAGACACTTGCCACCATCTTATTTGCAATACACTGCACTGCACACAATGAATTTGGGTTTAGTGTTTGTTTTTTCCCTAAAAAGACCTCCATAAAATATTATTAAAATGGCTCAAATATGTAAAATTAAACTAAACATTAAGTTCAAACTTGACTCAATCTCCTCTTAGTTTGACACCCTTCCTTAAAATTAACCAAATTCTACCCAGTCTGTTGAGTGAATGAACAGATTTCCTAAGTCAGTCCAATTCAAGAATAAAGGTTCAACTGAGCATCTCCACGATCTTCATCATAAGAAGGAAGGGTCTACACAGTTCACCTGTGTAACAATTTGCTCAGATTTGAAAGAGATCAGAAGTGAATCACACAGATTCTCAGTAAGTACACAGGACATGGAATTAATTCCAACACAAATTAGGAAAACACACAGTTTGCCTTAATAAATATGAATGCAGAAGTATTTTCCAAAAAGCCCTGAATTATCAAGCTTTACTTCATGTAATACAGCAGAGCCACAGCACTTCAGTCCTTTGCTCTCAGCATATTTCTCATTATATCTCCCTGCTCATTGCAGGGGGTTGGACCAGATGACCTTTAAAGGTCATTTCCAACCTGAACCAATTTATGATTCTATGATATTTACATACTAATCCTCAACTTTTTTATATTGATAGAAACAGATCTACAACTGACCCAAGTGCTTCGGAGTCTCTTCAGAGCTGTAAATGATTTACATAATGAAAGCAAGCAGTAATTTTCTTCAGGCTTACTGTGCAAGTACCTTAAATATCTGAGGTGGGAAGCAGATGTGCCTTCCACTACTTCAGACACCATACCCTAAAAATGCTGCCTGAAGCACTAAATCTTTTTCTTAACTTTTCACCCTATAAAATCCAAGGTTATCCATTGAAACTCAGCACTCTAAAAAAAAACCCATACTAAAAAAAAAATCAAGCATCTTCAAGCCATCTTTATAAACATTCTACTGTCAAAAAGTGGAGCTATAAAATGAAGGAGCCACAAGAGTTTGAGCTTGTTGATTTTAAAGCTGGAGCCTGCAGCCTGCGGTCTCTGGCTGGGGGCAGAGCTATTTGAGCCTGCTCAGATATTCCCCACACCACCCCCCTTCCTACATGTTTGCTCTGGTGCCCTTCCCCCTCCATTCGTGCTGTGACAGCACAAGCACAGGGATCTGGATAAGAAAATTATACAGATGAAAAATAGCCCAGCTAGAAGAGTACAAACTATTTTTTAGCCAGAGTGCTTCCTTATCCTGCTCATTTTCTGGCTGCACAAAAGTCTTGAGCCAACACAAGTTAAGGAACACTTTGTTATTGGCCCTGAATATTTATGCTGGCACTACTGCCAAAAGCTTGGTGAAACTTTACCCTAAGGGTTTACATTAAAGGTTTCCTTTCTGAAATGTCCATTTTAAGCTTTCTCTCCCTGCTGAAATCTTCTTCTCACCAGGAGATGCATTCTGCCTCATGAAACACAGAGCAGGGCAGGCAGCTAGAAAAGAAAATCCACAACCACACTACACAGCAACTGCAAAAAAAAAAAAAAAACACACCAACCAGCTATAAAAAATGTGAAAGTAAGAAGAATCAGGGTCTGTGGTTACCTGTTTGATCTGGTGAAGGCGGCTGCTGGGAATACGGACAGGAGAGGACGGCACAAACTGCAAAACAAAGTCACACACAGTTGAAAGCACAGCAAGCAGAAGGGTGGGAATAGTGCTGCAGGAATGTCAGTAGCCACTAGGTAGGGCTACCCCAAACTAAAAAAATTATTATTAAAAAAAATCACTTGTAACATTCTCAGTGTTATATAAACTACATGATTTACTTGCAAGGATGTGTTAATATGTATTTCCACATTATACTGCTCTGTACACTCACAGATGCTAATTAGTATCAGCCTGGCTTCCATTCCATTTCCAGGCAACTAGAACTGACAGCCTTCTCTACAGAATGGAGCTGCTTTTCACTAGCACACTGCCACCCTTAGTACATGTGCTGGCATAAATATTTTCCTTTATGTGATTCAGAATATTCATTTTCATTTAAGTGATCCAGAAAGCTCCCCAATAGGTCCTTTAAAAATACAAAGCCAAAACAGCACATTGTACAAAAAGGTTCCTGGATTGTTGTCTGCCTATAAATGAGCACTCTGACAGGTGAAAAAAATCAGTTACTACAAGGCTAACAAAGAGTTAAACACTTTCTTTATGGTTTCTCAAGAGCTTCACCAATTTGGGTGAAATCAGAGGAGACGTCACTAAAAATGGTCTTCTGTTGACTTTGACAGTTTTGCACCAAGATCTCACTGGAATGCTGTGAACTAAACCTGCACACTCAAACCCAAGTAATTTAAAGTGATTATTTTCTCAAAATATAATTTTCTTTCATTTATTTCCCATCCCTCAAATTGCCAACCCTCAGCTGATTTTTGTCATAGCCATTCAGGGAACAAGAATTCTAAGCTTTGAATGGAGGTCTAACTTCTCTGTAAGCTGGCAATCCTTCCAAAACACAACGTGTCTTTTTAAGATGGATGTGTTCAGCAAGTAAGGTTTGCATTATTGTAAGTATTCATGTATTTTATGCAGTAAAAGGGGCTTCATTCCCTTCACAAAATATTACTAGAGCTCTTCATCATGATAACAAACATTCAGTTAACTCTTACTGCACCATTTTCTAATCAGTGCCACAGAGAAAACAAAGATTTTGCTGCCTGACACAGAGTTATGTTATCACAGGCTATTAATGCTTCATATATCCAGAACTTCCTTCTAAAACAACTCAGACATTAAGACATCACACCCTTTTTCTCACAAAAGAATTCAGCCTATCAGACTCACACAGAGGATGTCTGATGCTTGTGCCAGAATTTTGTCATCATAATATGTAGTGCTGAAGTCTAACAGCTATAATATCTTGGCTTGCTACTTTTTTAGTCCAGTTTAGGTCAGCTTTACCATCATCCTGGGCTCCCAGAAATCTTGTGCACCTAATAAAAATTCCTCCAAGCTGCACCAGCCGACGTAGACCTTGAGCTGACCTTGATTCTCACACAGAGAAAAGGATTTGGACAATAGTGCATTCCTGCCTATTCACTCTGCCATTCCACAGTAGAAATGCATTTGTTCCACTCATTATATTCTAATTTTATGACTATGATCCACATACTTTAAGGTTTGACATTAATAGAATATGTGCAAAACCAGTGGCTTGCAGTGTAAAACAAAAATTATAAAGAGGCAGTGAAGTGTTTCTCTGCAGGGTCTGAGGCACTAACTTAACTCTGAGGATTCCACATCTTGTTTCCAACAAGTCATCACCCTTGCTTTGCCAATGTTTAAAATTCACTTTTGCTCTGTTTGTAACCTTTAATTACTGTGAAAACTCGGTCACTTTTAAAAGACACTTGCTAAACAGATTGGACCCATTTGTTAAAATTATGCTGCTCAGATCCCCAATGTTATAAGGGAGCAAAAAGCTTAATAAAAACATTACAAACTATTAGACTACCAGAGGGAAGAGAAACACCTTCCCCCCCTCTCCAGTGTGTCAGATAATGTTTTCCACTGCAGGTACAGTTTCACAAGTGCCAGCCTGGAGGCACCACAGAGGCTCCAGTGCCTCTGCCCTGCCCTGCAGTGCCCTCTGCCTCCTGCCAGCACAGGCACTTGTGGGGCCACACTGAACCCCAACAGGGAAATTACACAGCTTGAAAATAAAACAAAACAAAATAAAATCAACTTTTGGTGAAATAGCACCCAAACATCTAACCTCAGACTAAAATGCTTTGCTTAAACAAGAAGCAAAACCTCCAACCACACAAAACAAAACAAAACCTCACCAAAGCATTTACTCCCCAGTGCCACTGGTATCTTTCTAAGGAAATAAACAGCAGATACTGACCCTGGTTGATCCTTCCTTGGGAATTACATGCAGTGTCAGAAAACAGCCCAAATAGCAGAGCTGCCCTTGCAGTCCTCATTATAAAACTGCTGGAGTCTGAGACCTGGGGAAGCTTCTCAAAAAATAGATTTTAGAATTCAGCTGAGCCACTGGGATGGCCACAACAGCCCTGAAGATGGAGCTGATGGAGTTATGACCTCCAGTTATCAGAGATTTTGGCAACTCCCATTGTTCCTGTGACAGTGAACATTAACTACACAGATTAGACAAATACTAATCAATTTTTTTTCCCACTAAGTTTACAAAACATAAAACTTTATCTGTACTTATAATACTAAATTAGCACAGTTTCAGTCACTTACTAAGTCTGTTAATCCCTCTTTATTAAGAGCTTACACTGCAATAAAACTGGGGTTAGTTTTCTTAAACACAAAAAAATGGGTTTTGAAGTACCTTTATCACCTACTTAGTGTAAAATTAAATTTACCAAAGTACATGTGATGTAGCTCCTCAGAATATCTCCTAACATAAAGCTACACACACTCCCTTGCTGTAGCAAGAATACCTGGGGAGGTTGCTCAGGGTCCTTAGTGCTGAAAGTTTAATTATTTCCACAAAACCATTTATCTGTGGATGATCCTGGTTTAAGACCACAGAAGGATGAGAATCCCAAGGCTCACTTCCAACTCCATCCTCCCTGTCTTCTTGAATGGAACCACAAACCACACCAGGCCTCAATGGAGAATTTCAAAGCAGTCAGTGGGGCATAAGTAAAATTGCAACTGTATTCTGCTGGGAGTGAAGAAGAAAGTTACCTTTCAGGACACTTTTTAACAATGTTAATGTGAGGGGAAGGGTTAGGAACATCATCCCATGAAGGTGGGAACACTGGTTCAGCCCAGAAGACTGCAGCATCTATTGGGGCAGCCAGAAGAGCCAAACCATCAGTGAAAAACAAACTGCTTCACACCAAGTTCTGGGCAATGCCCAGAATTAATTAACATGAATTAACGCATTTGCATCTTTTTAGCCCAACAACTGAGGATCTTCATGAGTAAACACAATAAACTAAGTTCTCTCCTTTGTTTGTTTCTCCTTTCCTCTGAACAGGAGTATTTACAGATTTATCTTAAGCTGCCCCCCCCCAAAATACGTATGAAGAAAGAGAGTTTAAGAAATCTTTACCATCATATTTTCTATCAGGTTTTATATCCCAGAAGGATATAAACTTTAATAACAAATAGAGGAGGTGGATGTTAGCCTGTGTCTACCTGTTTCTTATGGCTGTCTTAGGGAAGAAGTTACATTTGTGGTTATACATGGAAGTCTGACCAAAAATCCCTTTCAGTTATAGGAAATAACTACCCATGTGCCCTAATCCTGCAAGGGCTGGCAAACCATGCTGTCCATGTGATCTAAATCAGTCAAAATCACAACCTTCCACCAAAATCTGCATGATACTAAAACACAAGATATGCAATATTTTCTCTAGGTTGAAGCACCACGGGTTTAGATTCATATTTCAAAAAATTCAGATCTGGGGAGCTGCAGCACCAAAAGTCTGACAAAAGTTGAAATCACAAATGAATGTCTCAGAGACATGGAATCATTCATTCTGGAAGCCTTGAGATTAATGTTCTGTCAGCTAGTTTCAACTTGTTATTGCAGTTGTTGATTAGAACAGTCTGTTCTGTTCATTAGTATATAAAAGACTTAAGATCAGAGCATCACTGCCCTTTTTGGTTAAGCATCAGAAGCCATTAACACATTGATTACTGATCAGCTTCCTTTGCAAACCACCTTTCCCACTCTACCTTGGAGCATTTTACGAGCAAAGCTTTGATGACAGCGAAACCCAGACACCCTCCAAGGCCGAGTGCTCTGTAACTAACACCTCACTAAATGTCAAATCCAGAACCCTGCTTCTCAGAGCCTGTGGTGCTGGTTTCACAGGCTGCAATCTGCCTTTGCCTGCTGCTGTTTGCACACCTCTGCTGTTTCCTTACCAGGCTGTGCCGGTTCATGACGGTGGTGCTGTTCCTGCGGGTCCGCAGGACGCTGGCCTGGAACACCTGGGAATTGTCACTGTGGAAAGAAACACTTGTCAGAGGCAAAACCCATTTCCTTCCCTATCAAGAAGCACCTCTTAATCTAAGCTCAGTTTCCAGTGCTGTGACAGCTGTCATGTCGAGACAAAGCGCTGCAGAGACAGGTATGTAAGAGCTCTTTTTAGCTTGTTGGCAGGGAGTGTAAATCAAATTGTTCATCCTCCAGTTCCCAGCTATTTCAATTAATGATTTTAATTAATCATACTGAGTTCTTCAGAGTCACGGAAAAACTGTTTGGACTGCTCATTTCCGTGGGAATTTGTTATGTTTGGGGATGGCTGCAGTTTGTACATTGCTTCAAGTGTCATTCAACAGAACAACTCTGTAAATGGCTTATAACCAGTAACTGAAACCAGCTTCAATCCCATAGGTAAAATAAAATTGAAAAACACAGTATCTTGATAAATCTTATCACCAAAAGCATTTAATAACTTCTGAACTTTCTCCCAGGAAAGGTTAAATTAAACATATACTGAAATCAGCTTTTAAAGCCCCCCAGCAGTGTTTCCGTTTAAATAGTGCAGGGTTATTTATGTAATATAAAATGAGCTCCTTCCTCAAGGCAACTTTAGTTCTATTGATTCCTAAAGCAAGTTTCACTGGTCATGTCATCACTAGTATTATCAACATCCAATGATCAGCACTTAGTGAATGCAACTGCAGAAATTAAGTAAATTACAGGGTTGCTAGAACAAAAATTTTGAGCCATAATTCTACAAATCCCTGTGCCCAAAACTCAGTGATTAACTGCACAGGTGAACAGATCCAAATGTAAGACTGCAATTAGATCCAAATTACAAGAATTCACTGTGTTGTATCTTTTTATTTCAGCTGCTGACTTGGGATGAACAAAAGCCCGACACAAATACAATTTCTTAAAACTAACCTGACCCACAGTGTTACCCTGTTCTAGGGACTGATAATCCTAATGCTCTCTCAAGACACATCATTATCAGGGTCCCCCAGTAGAGAACACACCAGTTAGACACATAAGTTTTAGACAGATTTCATCTAGCTGTAAATAAAAAACAAACAAAGCTTATACTGTGAAATAAAAGCCAACTGCAATTGGCATAAGCACTGAGCTTTCTGCCAAGAAAAATGCATTGACTCTCCTTCCTAAAGCGTCAAGTACACAGGACCAGACATCATCTACAATTTTCCATGAAGTTTCACTCAGCTCACACCTACGGGAGATCAAACAGTTGCCACTTGACAGGAGGTAGAGCTGGAGAAATTGAAGGGATCCATGACATGATGTTTAGAGATAGGATTTACTGGCTGAGGCCAACAGCTACAAATTCTTTTCAGTGTTAAGTGCACTGGTTGGCATGCAAACACAACACAAACAGCACATCCTGAGAGCCAGGGTCTGAGTCAAGAAAACAGGTTGGAACGACTCTGCACCACATTTCCACAGGCTGAGTCCAACTCCCAGGGAGAAAAAAACCCTACAAATATCCTCACCCCTTGCAAAAACACCAGAGCTGGTCAGATCTCACGCTTACCTTTCACAGAAAACTCTTCCAGTTCCTACTAAAAATCAATTTTGTCTGGCACAAAAGCAAGAGTTAAAAGTTCTGTGAAAGGTAACCCCTGTGATTTAAAATATTCCATTTGAGACTGTTCTCTGGCTCTAGGGAAACTCATCCTGCCAGTTCCTCACTAAATCTGTTAATGGAGAAGTCAAAACAGGAGGCAGAGGAGAAAAAGCAAGCTGTGCAAGAGCAAGAGTTTTTGTTTCAGTTTACCCAACAAAGCCATTCTGGGAAAAACTGAAGTTTCTTGCCAAGAGCTGCAATCTTGCAAAAACAGTATTCTGATGGAAAATTCCAAACTAACAGGCAAACCACTGCAACCAGATCAAATTAGTTCAATGGCATTTCAGTTTAATTTGCATGAACACCTAACATATAGTGTATGTACAGTCTCAAGGCAAGAGCTTCTACCTGCCCAAACCCTGAATTAAATAATTTGTTTGGGATTTTTTTTTAGGAGCCAACGGTCTTACAGTTTGTAAGAAACAACCTACATGAGGGCTGAGATGATAAAAACATCTTGTCCCAGTTACACAATTAGTTTACCTGCTCAGAAACCTCCCTGGGGAGCAGCTGCCACACACAACACTTTGATGCTGCATCGAAATGTAAAAATGGGGCTTGTTTCACTATGATTATGCAAAAAGAGCCACAATTGCATTTACTTAACATTAAATTATGGCAGAATAGGCAAGAATTGGCGTTTCCTCTGAACTGTCAGGCACATTTAACCCTTTTGGTACAAGAGATATGTGAGGTTTGTTTGTCACTTGATATCCAGCGACTTACAGAAACACAATGGAAAAAAAAAAACCAAACCACCAGGAAGCGCTTTTCATGTAATATCTTATGTTTTATAAATTTTATTGTCGATATTCTCTCCCAAACTGCAGACACATCATGAGCAGCAGCACATGGACCAACCCCACAGTTGGGTGGTGGCCACTCCACGTAGCAGATGGGGCATCTCCCAACTTCTCAACAGCCCAGAGAGGACAAGAAACAGCACTCTGGGTTATAATCTCACCTGAACACAAGCTATACAAGAGACCCTACCTATATAAGAGCTTTCCCCCTGGTCCTTGCTTGGAATTTCCACTTTCTGTCCTGTCAGTTGGAGAGAGCCAGACCTGGCAAACACCCAAACAGCACCTGCTGATGGCAATGTCCAACCACAACTGTCCACACAACGCCTTGTGCTTCTACCAGTAATACTGAACACATCAGCATCATCCAGGAAAACTCCTGGGCACCCAACGCACTGTTTTATACTAAACGTAAAACTTATGCCAAGGTCCCATGAAACGACCTTCCTTCCTCACCGAACCCGCCCGGTGGTTCTGAAAGCGTTTACAGCTCTAATCGTACGCGGGGCATCGATTCAGACACGGACCGTGACAGAAACCACCGCGATCCTTATTCCACCCGCAGGAACCTCGGCACTGCGGGCTGTCCCTGCGCTACCCCGCACACCTGGCTGGAAACAAAGCGGGTTAGTGAAGATAAAGCACGTCTCCCTCGGCTTCCCTGTGCCCCGAGCCATCCTCCCAAACCCCTCCCCGCCTGGGACAGCGCTCAGGACACGCTTTTCCCCGAGGCGCCGGCGGAGCATCCCCGGAGCATCCCGGGGGCTGCGCCCGGCCGGGGCGGGCTCAGGTCCCGCCGGGCCCCTCACCTGAGCCCTCAGGGCCCCTCACCTGAGCCCGTGGATCAGCGGGGCGCTGTTGGACCTCCTCAGGCCGCCGCCGTCGCCCGGGCCCGCGGCGCTCCCCGGCGGCAGCTCCAGGTCCAGCTCCATCTTCTCCTGAGCCATCGCGGCGGCTCCGGCTCCTCCCGCTCCGCCCATTCACCGCCGGCTGCTCAGGACGGAGCGGCCCCGGCCCCGCCGAGCCCGGCGGCGGGGAGGCGGCTGCGGCAGCACAGCCGCATCCCGGGGCTACGGGGGCCGCTGATCCGTCCCTGATCCCTGTCCCTATCCCGATCCCGCTCCCGTCCCCGGTCCTGATCCCGATCCCGATCCCGGTCCCGGCCCCAGCGCAGGCGGGCCCGGCCGCAGGGCGCAGGCGCAGCGCTCCGGCCTCACGGCGGAGTCGCAACCACGGGGAGATTTTTTTTTTTTTTTAAAGTGTTTTTTAAAAGTGTGTTTGTTCTGTGGCCGGGCCCTCCCTCTGGTCGGCCGGCGGCGCTTCGGCCTCTAAAAATACCGAAAATGCACCGTGTCGGGGGCTCCGCGCCGCCCGCCGCCCTCGGAAATAACGGCGGGTGGTTCTGTGCAGGCCCAGGGAAACCCTGGGAGTCAGGGGAGAATAAACCCAAACGTTTTCAAAGAGCTTTAGATTGCTACGTATGCCCCGAGTTTATACATAGGGGAGGTTGTGGTGAAATAATCTGAGCGATCAGTGGTAGTGAGGGTCTTAACTCCAGAGAAGAAGTGGGGAGTCCTTGTGTTTTGCGTTAATGGGGCAATTAATCGTAAAATCATGGAATTGTTTGGGGTGGAAGGGACCTTAAAGCGATCTCTGCCATGGGCAGGGACAACTTCCACTCTCCCAGGCTGCCCCAGCCTGGCCTTGGACACTCCAGGGATGGTGAATCGACAGTTTCTCTGACCAAACTGTGGGTTAGGGTTAGTGTTAGGTTTAGGGGTTAGGGTTAGGGTGCCTGTTCCTACCCACCCTCACAGGGAAGAGATTCCTCCCAATGCTTCATCTAAACCTACTCTCTTTTAGTTTAAAGCCATTCACCCTTCTCCTGTCACTCCAGGCTGTTGTAAATAATCTCTCTCCCGTCTTTCCTGCAGGTACTGGAAGGGGCAATTAGGTCACCCCAAATCATTGCTTTTCCAGGCTGAAGAATCCCAATAGTCTCAGCCTTTCCTCATACGAGAGGTGCTCCATCTCTTCTGTTTATATTCCAGTTTATCTAAGTCTGATGGCATTCTGTAGCTTTGGTTGGCTGTGTTTTTTTCACCCACAGGAATATTTCCCTGACACTGTCAATTATCTCCCACATCACCACCCACACCATGGTCATTATTCCCTCTGTACCGCTGTACATTCCTATCTCATTTTCCTAGTCCCCACTTTGACTCTCTATCCTCCTGTATCCTCCCAAAGCTCTTCTGATCATATTCTCTGCTTTTTAAATCCCTCTTGCCATGGTCATTTACACTGTTTTTCTAACTCAACAACTTGTGATTTCCTCATTTTAATCTTTCTATCCCATAGCACATCTCTCCCACAGTCACCTCCTCATTTCTCTGCCTCATTACTCTCCTTGACAGTCACCTTGACAGTTCCCTCTTTCTCTTGTGTATATATTCCTATGAAGGTTTTCTTGGCTATAATAAACCCTGGTGGACAGTAGGATGATGTGTCTGGCACTGGAACATTTGAGCTCTCAGCCACACCTTGGATATTGTTGACTTTTTCCTTGGCAGCATTCTGGCATTTGAACCTCTTTGCTCTTCTTACTGGCAAGGACACAATATAACAACTCCACAAAAATTGCAAACAGCAAAATCCACACAGTTTGGTGATGCAGTCACATTCTGCAGATGGCTTGTGTGTTAACAGAGTCCCCATAAGTCTGAGCAGATTTTCATCCAGGGCTGGATGTTTTGCTGGATCCTCTCACCTGAATTGCCCTTTAGGCAATTCCAGCCATGGAAAATGAAGATATGGAAGTGACTCCAAGCTATGAAATGCTTGTGCTGAAGCACCAGACAAGGAGAATGGTGCAGGCTCTGCATGAAAAGTTTGGTGTTGCTTTGAGCAAATGGTGGCAGTGAACAGCGATTAACAGTGTTTTTATTTTTGCACCAGCAAATCCTAATTTTTCCAGTGAATCAGACTGATCATAATTAGTTAGAAAAAAGGGAAAACATTTAGATATCTACATTCTTGACCTCCACACGAGATGCAATTCTGTACCATCCCAGATGACACAGAAAGGTGTCATTACTGGCTATAATTTAAGTGTAAGCAGGGGCACAGGACTGTGTTTTCCTGAAAGGTGTTTCCCCTCTGCAGTAACACAAGAGAAGGAATTTTGCCTCTGGGTTTTTCAATATAGATACAAATCGAAAAATCCTGTAAATATTTAAAATGTCATCTTGTGGGTCTTTTAACTCATCTCTTCATTAATAGTGTGAACTCAATGAAAGAAATTTAAGCATCAACAGAAACAGCTGATGAGACACACATCTCTGAAGGTAGACTCAAGTCAGTGTTGGTTGACAAAATTGCAAGGAGGTACCATAAAAAACAGCAAGCCACAGACANAGGTACCATAAAAACCAGCAAGCCACAGACACAGGAGTTCTGCTGGATTGTCTGGGAGCATCCACCTCCCAGCATTTTGAAGTAAGACAATAACCCACAGAAATGTGTTTGCACTGGAGGAAGTGGAGATTATGAAAAATAGTAGCTTTTCTGTCTTAACGGTTTCTGTACCCAGCACTCTGGAAAAACATCTATTTCCCAGGAGAAAATGAAGACCTTCCTAAAGCTGGTGCTGGTAAAGACCCTGCAGCCCTTCTGCAGGTGAGAGACAAACGTGTGCGTTGCAATTGTTGCTGCAGAAAAACACTGCGAATAAAAACCAGGAACGGCAAACTCTGACGTTCTGCTCACTGGGAAGGGAATTGCCGAGGTCAGTCCCAAACCTAAACGCAGCCAAGAGCTCGGATCACGCATCTCACGGCGCATTTTGCGCCAGATTCCTCAAAGCTGAGCAGACGCTCACACCGCCAGAGCCCCGGTCCGTGCCCCACCAGCGAAGGACGGCCGGGAAGGACGCTGGGAAGGGCGGAGTGATTTAAGGCGGAGAGAACGGAACGCTGATGCGAAAGTATCCCGGGAAAGTGTCCCGGGACAGGGCCGGGCCGGGACGTGCCGGGGGCGGGACTCGAACCCTGTTCTCTCCTGGCTCGGCCCTGGCCCTGGCTCTGGCCCCTCCCCCCGCTAGACCCCGCCTCCTCGGCTAGACCCCGCCCTCCTCTAGGCCCCGCCCCCCCCGCGCGGCGCGCGCGNGGCGGCCTGAGGAGGTCCAACAGCGCCCCGCTGATCCACGGGCTCAGGTGAGGGGCCCGGGGGCCCTGAGCCGCCGCTGGGACTTGTCCCCTGCCCTCGTGTCCCCTCAGGGCTCGGGGAAGGTGCTCCCGCAGGGTGAGCGCCGCTGGCGCCTGAGGATCGAGGACGTCCCGGCGCGGAGCAGCGTTTTAGGCAAAGCACCCCCGGCAGAGCCGCTCACCAGACTTTGTTCTCTCCCACTGCAGTGACAACTCCCAGGTGTTCCAGCCCTACGTGCTGCGGACTCGCAGGAACAGCACAACAGTTATGAGCCGTCATGGAATGGTGAGGAGTCTTTGTACAACAAGAAGTAGTTGGAGTGGAGAAATGGAGTTAAGCTTGGGCTGTGTTTGCACTGAGCATCCTAGCAGGCTTCCAGGCTGCAGAATAAGCCTTTCTTTCACCTCTAGCTGCAACTACAAGGCAATGGTATTGGTGTGTTAACTGTGTGTTCCAGGGGGACCCCAGCAGCTGGAGCCAAATGTGATTCCCAGTGTTAGGCACAGTCTTAAAGTTTAGTCCTGACTGTGGGTTAGGAGAGAAAACTGTTGTCACAATTAAAAGAGTTGAAAGGGTGTCTTGATTTGTTGTGAAAATGCAAGACAGTCACAAAACTTTGCTGACCTGTTTGTTTGACATGGTGCTCTTGGGGTTTTTTTTGCAAAGGCTGAATACTAGGCCTCAGAAAATCATTTGGAGAAGAGTGATTGATTTGTTGCTCTCTGTTACAAGTCTGGCACTGCACAGGACTGCAGCTGCTTAACACTTCAAAGATGTTGCATTTTATTTCCTACCTTGTCAACTCGGTGATCTTTGCACTTTCCACTGAATTTTTTCTGTCCTGTGTAAGGGTAGTGAAGATTTAAGTATTGCTTTTCTCAAAACCTGTGGAACTTAAAGCCCCAAAATAAGTTTTCTTTGCACTTTCTGCACAGAAGAGGTGAGATGGGATTTTAATTAAAATTTTTCTGTCGTGAGATTTCTTTAAAATAAGAATCCAGATTTCTGGAGCTCAGATCAGTAGGTGTGGCAATGGATCATTTGGGTGTCCAGAGAGGGATGTTTGTATGTGATGGGAGTCACAGTTCCAGCGAATCAGACGCACAGAATTGCAGAAGTAAAGCTTTAGGGCGTGTTGTTGAGCTGAAACCTCGGGGTTTCTCCTTCATCACAGGTAGCCGAGTGAGGAAGGTCCTGCAGGGGTTTGTCCTCTTGCTCTGGGCAGTAAGGAATTGTGTGAGAATCAATAGTTTCATTTGCAGTGTCTCACTCGTGTGAGTGGCTCCTGTAGCTGTTTGTGCACTGAGGTGTTGAGCAGTGTCTGCCTGCGAGTCAGTTCTGTGCCACTTGCTGAGTGATACGAGGAATCTCGAAGTGGTAAAACGAGTCTTTTCTCTTGAAGGTCAGTGTTTGCTTTTTGCAACAGTGTTTGAGTCACCCACAGGTAGTTGTACAGCTCATTTTAACTCGCTCAGGATGTAGCTGATGGTGAATGCTGTGTGCAGGCACTTTCAAGGGTGATTTAATCATTGTGGCTGTCACCTCTTTTTCCCCAGTTCTTGTCATCATCTCCTATTCGTATTCCCAGCAGCCGACTTCATCAGATCAGAAGGGTAAGTGTATCTGTGTAGTAACAGAATGAAAGGTATTGTATCATAGTGAAGTACTTCCATACTGGGAGTTCCTTCCCTATTGAGTGTTTCAAGTACTGAGGTATTTTTTAAGACTTAATTTCAAGAAGGAATTGTCCTTGCAAGGCTTATTATATCTCAGCAGCCTTGCATTTTTGAAGTGTTTTATTTAAGAGTGTGCTGGGGACAGTCCTGTTGTTCTGTAGTGGTTCTGCTGTTCCTATTTCAATTCTGATGGCAAATCATTGAACCACAAGTGTTACTTCAAGTACCTGTGATGAATCAAATGTTATGGGGAAACTCAGGACATTTATCTTCTGCAGGAGGAAGGAGTGGATCTAATGAACAGAGAAGCAGCACATGAAAGGTGAGTGTTACTGGAAGAAGGTGATAAAATAGCCAGAGTTATCCTCTTTGTAGCTACTGATGGGGTTTTTTGTATTCTAGGGAAGTGCAGACAGCAATGCAGATAAGCCAGTCATGGGAGGAAAGCTTGAGCCTGGTAATCTCTTTATAGATGTTTCCTATTTAATTCTGCTTTTACACTCAAATGACAAATTTAAGGGAAAGAGAGGAATTAATGTGAAAATAACTTAAGAAGAATTTAAGATCATCTGCTTCAGCTGGTTTGTGCATTTGACCCAGTGACTTTCCACTAGAAGGTTGTGCCTTGGATTTCAGGGTAGTGTCCTGTGCCAGTGTTAAATCTGAAACCTTGTATTCCCAGAGCGACAATGACTTGGACAAGTCTGAGAAATCTTTTTCCCCAAAGAGAATAGACTTCATTCCAGTTTCTCCTGCACCTTCGCCTACCAGAGGAATAGGAAAGGTAAGATGAATATCCTATTCTAACCTGGAATATTGTCAGTTCTCAGTCAGACGTATTTTGAGCAAATTCAACTCATTTGTTTAACAAGCCCCTTGAAAGAGGTGAGTCCTGAGTGCTGTACTGCTGCTTCTAAATGTGACAAAACAGAAACAACTGTCTTATTTAGAGAGCAGTGTCTATTTCAATTTCACATTTCTCATGGCTTTCAGTTTTAGGTTACTCTAAGCAGAACTGCAGGAGCAT
The DNA here is from genome assembly GCA_013400695.1 of Neodrepanis coruscans. Taxonomy (NCBI): domain Eukaryota; kingdom Metazoa; phylum Chordata; class Aves; order Passeriformes; family Philepittidae; genus Neodrepanis; species Neodrepanis coruscans. The sequence goes on from VYZS01016508.1 coordinate 60,935, forward strand.
TTCTTTAAGTGGGGATGTTTGGCTTGGAGGGTGGGGTAAAACATCTGAGTGTCTTAAAAGAAATTCTGAGGTGTCTTAATGTGACCTTTTTTCTGCAGCAATGCTTCTCACCATCATTGCAAATGTTTGTGAGCAGCAATGGGTTGCCTCCAAGTCCTATTCCCAGCCCAACAAGGCGATTCTGCAAGTAAGTGATGTGCAAGTTACAGGTGTAAGTTGTGCTGGCACTGCAGGTTAAGCCAAAGATTAATTAAAGGTGGTGTTAAGAGACTTAAGTTTTACAGTAGCCAAAGCATTGCCACATAAAAATCCTTTGAACGTTCAGCCTTTACCAGTGTAACTCCATGTGGGTGCTCTGAAAGAGCCTGTGTCAACTTTAAACTAGATTTGGTAACTTGTGGGGAAGTTCCTGGGTGTTCAAATTCATCACTTTTGCAGCAGATTGATTTTATATAAATAACACAGTTTATAAATGGATTGAAATGAAGATGTCATGCACAAAGGGAAGGAGAAAACCCTAAAAAACTTGCTGCAGCTTTTTGTGGCAGATAATTCACTTTAATAGGCAGCATGTATTTGTTATCTATGTTTAAATTCCCTAAGAGTTGTGCAGGAGTAGTTTTGAAGGATGTCTCATATGCTGTGGTTGTGTTGGTTTGATGCAGCTTGGAACCTGTACAGGTTTGATTCTCAGCATTGTCTCTCTAGCAGGAGGAGTCAAAGTCCAATCAACTGCATCAGGCCCAGTGTTCTTGGCCCCATTAAAAGAAAAGGTAGGTGTGTTTACCTTACCAGATGTTTTAATGTGGATGTAGTTCTACGGCTGGATACATTTTTTTTGGTTATTCTGTAAATATAATGCACTTGTATCCACAGTGAACTGGAATTTGCCAGTCATCACTTAGAAATACAATGGAAGTAGCGAGTCTAAAACAGGAATGGAAAACTTTAAAAGCAGCTACTGCTTGAAAGAGGCAAACTTTATAATGCATCAAATGAAACCTTATTTATATTTGTAAGACCTGACATTCCTGCTGGTGCCACTGAGCAGTGCACACCCTTCAGATCATCTTAGGAATGTTGCTTATCATGCAGGATCTTCTAAACTTAGTGGTGAATGTTTGTTTTCACTCTGAAAGTTCAGAAGGTGAGTGTTTAGAGAAGTGGAATAGATCAGTGCCCTTTCCTCCTGAAGGGGGAAAACTGCATTCTCTCCTGGAAGTGTTCCATGTCAGGGATGTTCCAGTTACATCCCAGAGCAAATCTCTGTAGCAGGACTGTAAGAATGAGGTATTTACAAGTGAGACATTAGCTGTGCTTATCCTTTCTGCCTTTTGTTTTCTTTTTAACTTGGCCATTTCCAACTGCACCAAAAGCATGTCCTTTGATTGTACAAGACTTATATTTAGCCTTGGAGAAAAGTTACTTTTGGGTTCTTTTGGCTTTTTAGGACTTGTCCCATCAGAGTGAAGAACGTTGTCTAATTGATGTTGATGTGACAAGGGAGAGGGACAAGTTTTCTCAGAGATGCCAATTCTATCTGGGCTGTTAATTTCTCTGAATTTTGGAGGCATTTAAATGGAACAAAAGTTTGTTAAGCTCAAGGAGTAGGTATTCATATCTACACTTCATACAAATTGTAATAGCAGTGCAGGTGAGGACAGGCTTTCCTCCCCCAGGCCATGTGCTCCTCTGGAGCTTCTTTTACAAGGTGGAGATACAAGTTTGCTTTTTTTTCCTTGAAATATCATGGAATTTTCAAAATGTTACTTAATTTTAAAACATCTAATCCACTTAAATGAACTTACTTTCTTTTCCTGAATACACAGCTCTTGTTGTTCTCTGAATTTTAGCAGCAGCTTTATGGTTCATATTGTACAGACATGACATGGTAACAAATGGACACCATGGCATGTGGGGGAAAGAAAGCCAAGTACTGAGTAACATTTCACTGCTCCAGGGAATTGATACTGGTGGATGGTGCAGTGTGTTGTAGCAGTGCAGGTCTGTCTTTGTGAAATGTCAAGGGGCAAAAGTGTTACCTAAGTTGATGGTTTGTTCATTTTTGTGTCTTTAACAAATGTATTTGTGTATTTTATAAATGTTTTTTGCCCATTCTGCTTGCTAGGAGCTGTTACTCCTTGCCTTCAGAGAAGGGAATGTATCCCTGTGGGCTAAAGGAAATGGTAAATTTGGGAAGGCTATAAGTCTTTTAGAAAATGCTACAGAATGTATTAATGGATACTGGTTTGCTGTAATGCTTTACCTCTGTCAGGTTTTCAAACTGACACCACAACTGCTGCAACCCGTAGGTAAAAAGCCAGAAAAATCTATTACCATTTCACATATTTTTGTTATTAAAACTAAAAATGGAAATACACTATGGCTGGGAGGGTTTTCCTTTGTTCAAGCTTGTTATTTGCAAGTCCATGATATTTTCAGATGTCTGTTGTACAGCAGCTATTAATGAGCCAGGTCATTCTCAGGGCAGATTATCTTAAACAGATTATATGAATTCTCCCCATCATATTTAGTCTTTTAATGTCACTCCATGGTTACAGATACAAAGACAGTCTGGTCCATGAGTAAGTGGAAATGCTTCCACATGACAGAATTATTCTCTTCAGCTTTCCTGTAAAATGTCCACTTGCATCAGAATTTGTTGTGCATGGAAGGGGGGAACTAAACCAAGCTTGCATTCTTATTTCTCATAATCACTAAGAATGTTTATCTCCATATTTTCTTATGTCAGTCACCCCAGCTGTTTACTTCAAATTGTGACAGTCATTAGTTTGTTTTAGATTTTGTCTACAGTACAAGTAGCATGTTTTGTGTCTTTGTGATTGTTGTAGCCCCTTAGATACTGCTGAAGCATTAATTAAATGAAGGATAGACTTGATGATTAAACAACAACATCAAATTAATGTCTTACTCAGGTTCTTGGTTGGCTGAATTAGAGAACTTATGTTACAAATGCAACCTTGGAATATTGTGGGACAAACCTCTCTTTCACAGCAGACAAATGTTAAAAGGATGTTCCAGTGACTCAAGTGAGTTTGATTATTTGCACTGCTTTCCTTAGGTGAAATGGAAACTGAAAGTCAGCCAAAGAGACTTTTCCAGGGAACAACCAACATGCTTTCTCCAGATGTTACACATCTGACAGATCTCAGTTCATGGTAAAATATTTCCTGTGCCCTGAAATGCCAAAACAGGGAATGTGCATTTATCATAAGCTTGCTGCTTTTTTTACTTTTCCCCCAGGAAAAAGGTGCTTTTTATGCAGCTCATGTGTGTGTATTACTGGGAACTCCTCCTGTGGGAGTGTGGTGTGATAGTGGTCCTGCTTTTTTGATTAATTCTCCCTGAGCAGAGTTCAGCCTAGATTTTCTGTATCAAAACATTTATAATTAATTAATTATTACAAACCGCTGTTGAATCATCAGCACAGTTACTTTGCTTCATCATTTCAGTGTGTTGTAGGCAGTGGTCATACAGTGTCTAAGTATTTGGGGAAGTACCTTAGAAAATCTCTCTGAGTGCTTAATAATTCTTGTCTCTATATTTATGATTTTGAGTTGGTCTGTCACCTTTCTTTACTGTGCTCATAAAAAGCCAAGTTCTTTTTTTGTGTTGAGTCAGATACCAGCTCTAAACTGTAATTTCAGTTTACCTACAGACTTGAAACTGCCTGGATGTTTTTTTTCATGTTGCTTCCCCCAAAATTGCAAAAGCATCAATTTAATTTATGTGCCCTGTGAGGTCTTGCATGGACACTTCAAAATCCAGACAGGGGAGTTCCTTACTTACAAGGGAAAAGTAGGTCTCAATCTTGCTTTAAAAAGTACAGTGTTAAAGAACATTCTAGTTAATTAATGACTTCTTTGCTGCATTGCTGATTATTACTATTTCTTTCCTATAATCTTTTAAGGTTTTATGCTCATTAAATGTTTTTGCCTCTTTTCTACATCTGATGAAAATCAGCTTCATAATTTATTTTGCATGTTAAAAAAAATAAAATTCTGCTCCTCATGCCCATGAGGAGCAGGAATATATATAACATGCTACAGAAAACAAGGAGTTTTCAGGGCTGCCAGTCTTGCAGTGAAGACTGAGTGGTAGTATAGGTCTCCTACATGTTCTGTGCAAGGGGAAAGCACCTTGGCTTTGTGCAGAGTCATCAGTGTCCATGTATTAAATAACCTTTTTCTCTTCCCCCAGCCTGTCCTCAGATATTCTCGATGGGAGTAGCAGCAGTGTTGGCTCTTCCTCTGATTCCCTGACTAAAGGCAGCATAACCACTGAGTCTCCAGTCACGTGCTCCAACTCCTGCTCTTCCTTCATACTGATGGATGACTTCTCACCCAAGTGACTTACCCAGTCCTGAGTCAGTGTCTGGCTGTGCTGTCCCCTCACTGTACACTTGTAAAGAGAAACGAACTCTGATCCTTGAAACCATTCGTATGAGGTTTATTAAAAGGAAAAATTGTTGTTACTGTAATCCTTGGCTACTTTCCAGTGATTTTTTTTTTATTTATCCATTTAATGGACATTGTAGACCATATTAATGTCTGGTTTTGCGAATTTATTTTCTAAACAAGTTGTCTGCTGATATTATACTAACTTTTGCTTTCAGGAACTTGCATACACTTTTTGATTGCAGGAATAGGTATCTTATCTACCTATTAGTGTTGCAATTTTTAGAAGAGTACTTCTATCATTATCATGGTCACTATGTCTAGGGAAATAACTTGATTTGGAAGGTTTTGAAAATACTAATTTATTCTCTTGGCACTTCTATTGAGTAAAATTATTCTTGCCTTTTTTATTTTCAGTCACTAGCCTCAAATTCCTTTATGTAAGGGAGAAAGAAATATTTTATTTTCTTAGTGCTGCTAGTCATTTTTATTACAGAAGACCACATTGTGTGTGGAAATCTCACTCTTATTACATTAAAATAAAAACCCCCACAACAAAAGAACTACTGTCACTTCTGCCATCAGTGAAGAAATAATAATGCTCTGCAAACAAAATTAAATTAGCTGCGTAGTTCTCTCCCCAGATCATTTACCCTATAAATTGTATGAAATAAGGTCAATATTCAGCGAGATTTGGCCAAGGAAAATTAATCCACACCTCGGTCCAAGACATACAGTGCAGATAACTGAGATAATTAAACTACTGTGTAGGAGAACCACGTATGGCACCATCGATGTCTCCTGTGGCATTGAGGTCATAAGTATTTTTGTGCCTTAGGGGACATTGTTAGAAAATTATGGAATGTAAACCAGAGGGGTGGGTGGGGAAAGTCCTTTGTGTACAGCTTGTTTATAGAGTGCTTACCCTTATCCTGCCGTGGATGCTGCTTTCCTTAGTGTTCCTCTCCGAGGTGTGTGAGGTGCTGTGGGCAGGCCCAGCCCTGGGTGACACCCTTGGCAGCTGCTCTGTACAGAGTTTGTACCTTTGTTGGTCGAGAGCAGGAAAAAACAGCTCAGCCAACGCTTGATTCCTAAGGAAAGACTTTGGGTTGGATACGAGCTCTGCAAATTGCTTGGTGAAGGAGTTCTGTTTGAGCTATGAGTAGTGTTGATACAGTACCTTGGTCAGTCTGAGGTAGGAGTAGATATTTTACTTTTTAAAGACTTATAACGGGGCAAAATAAATCCGTTTGTAATCTACTGTGTTATGCTATTTATTATTTATAACTCTGTAAAAAGTCTGTGGTGATGAATTATAGTATTTTTTTATGATTGAATAAGTTTTTTATGTTCAGTAATTGCTGGCTGGTTTGTATTTAATACGCAACGTTGTCTGCCAGAATCATAAGCTTCCATTTTTGAATGTTTGTAACATAAATGCTTTTGTTACCTAAAAAGTACAACTTGTGATCTTTCTGAAAGAAAATAGCACTGAATTTAAAGTAAGATTATGTGCTTTAGAAGTGAGCACAATCTCTGGCAATACTGTCTGCCTAGAAGGGGAAGAAGGGGGAGAACTGTAGGTTTTGTTTGTTCTGAAGAAGCTGTTTGGTATCCAGAAGACATGTACATAACCAGATTATTTTTAAAAGTGTTTCCATTAAATTGTAAGAAGTACCAGAATGGGCCAACAGTGGCACTATTATTTGTATTACCATTTTCACCTGTGGAGCATTAGTTCCCCACTTCAAATAAATGTGCATATTGTAAAATATTGTCCATGGGTGCCATTTTTAAATGAGCTCTACAGTATTGAACGTTAACTCTTATTTGTATATGCACAGTGCTATTTCTTGAATTTTTGATGTCTTAAATCGCTTAATTATTTTTTTATTCATGCCTGTATCTTCTCTGCCTTCTTGATGCTGGAAGAAGGCTGCTTTTCCATTTGCAAAATATTGATAAACAGTCTGTGATGAAATCCAACCTGTTACCTGTGCCCCAGTTTCCTTATACCGTGCTTTTACTGGTACTGTGGTTTAGAAATCTGAACAAGGGGTGGCAGGAGGGGGGGAACAACCTATTGCATGCTTTCTTAAACCTGGGAAGAGCATAGCTATTGCTTTTTTTTTGTTTGTTTTTGGCTGATTTACCTGTACAATTGGTGTATTCCAGATTTGTTTGTTAGTGGAGAGTCTTACCTGAGTGCTGGCCTCTGTAAACATTGGAATGTAAGCTGCATAAAGCAAGCGCACCAACTCTTGTTACAGCAGTTTTTTGTAGTGTTCTGGCTATTCCCCACTCTTGGAATGTCTTATGGAAGACACTGCTCTTTTATAAAATACATACCTAATGCACACACTCGCTGTGTCTCTTGTTTCAGGGTCAATGTTGTCATGTAACAGCCCCCAGGCAGGCCCACGTCCTCTTTCACACTTGTAACAGCACTTTTTCATTTTGAAACTTGAGTTTTCTGATATGCTGGTTATTGATGCTTGCCCTTAACTGCAGGTGAGGTGCTGCTGCTCACAGGATCAATCAATACTGCAGTGTAAAGGCTGCACAGCATCCTCTGACTAGAACTGTCTTAAAATTGCATTTCTGGGTTTGTTACCTGCCTTGTCTGACTGACTGAGATACCAGCTGGGGAAGAAGGCCAGCTGGTGCTGGCAGTCAGCTTTAATGTTTAACTGGTTTTTATGACTTCACCCAACTTAGTTCTGCTGAATTGCCATGATGAGTGTCTGAGAATTCCTGTCTTTCCTCCACTTCCTTTTTATTTTTTTAATAAGGAGCCATTAGTGCATGTCTATTGCTGAGAATCACCATGAAGAGGTACCTTTAATGCTGTAATTGTTGAGAACAGAGTTAAAATACCAGTGTGATGCAAGCAGCATTTTGGACAGGCTATTTTTAGTATGTTAATTAGCACAGCATTACAAGGTTGGTCTTTGTATGGCTCATTGATTAGCACTGCCTTTAGATCATACCCAGAGCACGCTGAATCCTCATTTTGTGGGCTTAAAATGCTGGAAGGATTTACCAATGGTTTAGAAAAATGTGTGTGTCAGCTGTGGAACTCTGTATGTTTTGATAATATCAAGTGTTCTGCATCAGGAAATGGATCACAGTGTGCATGTTTCATTCTCCTTCATTGAATTTCAAATTGGGGATTGTGGGCCCGAAGGCCTGTATTTAAGGGGCTGTTTTTCTGACTGTATGTGATTAAATACTTTCTCCTACAATGAAAGTAATTAAACTGTCAGTGGGTGAGGATGTAAATCTGAGTCCTGCAGACTTTATTGGAAAATTCATTCTTGAGAGACACAAGGAACTCTATACTGTATAAAAACACTAATGTGGGATTCTTTTCTTGTAAGTCATGGTAAGAATAGAGAACTCATTTTAACATTTTAAATTTAAGGCCTCAGCTTCACATGTTTCTCCAGGCAGATACTTTGGGAGCTGTATGAAGAGGTGAACTTGAGCTGGTTTTGGAACTTGGGGTCTGGTGGACAAGTACAATAGACTGGCCTTGGGAAGTTCTTTTTTGCAACTATTCACAGTCTTATCTGTAGACCCCGCTAATACATTGTGTGACAACAAAGATGAGAACTTCTTTTTCCTGGAGGAATTTCATCTGCATATAATTTTCCTGGTAACCTCATATTAAAAAAACTTTGCATTAATGTGAGTTCTAATATTTCATCAAGTCATAGGCCTGTTGCATTTGCTTTTTTGGAGTAAAGGCCAAGGAATATTTTTGGAGCTACACAAACTGCCCCTTCTATTCCAAGGCTGTTACATGAATGGCAGCTGTCTGCAGTAGATGGAAAGAGACATTGCCTACCATTCACTATTTCAGGCTCTCTTGAGATCTGTGAACTATTTCTTAGCAAATCTGGTGTAAGATGGGTCGCTGAAGGTAGAAGATGACCCAGTGAGAAGGATGTAGTAACTCGTTCCTGTGACTATAAATTAAAGAGTCTTAGCCCTGAAGGAAGCTTAACCAGCTAATTTTCAAATGAAAAGTGTGTTTTTCAAACAACCGAGACTTTTCATGAGGGTCTGTGCTGTTCAGACTTAGAGGAGAAGAATCCTTGTGGGCAAGTCTAGGATTGTTTTGCTTAGTCCAGCCCCAATAGAATGAGCTGTGCTTGCCCATTAGAATTTGAGGAGCAGTTGTTTCAGCTGGTTTTGGGGAAGGCAGGGGTTTGGTGGCTGGGTATTCTTAAGGGCTGGTTATCTAATTCACAACAAGGACCTTTGTCCTCAAGCAAAAATCAAAAGTAGATGTTGTTTTAGGGCAAGTCTGTTTTCTGAGGGAGTAATTATGCTGCAGAGCTGGTTTAATTGTGATAGCTGGGGTTTGCTTCCTGCTGTGGATGAAGAGCCCTCATGTAAGTGGAATGTGGGGATGGGGCTGCTCTTCCCATAAATGCAAACACACACCACTGCCACTGTAACACGTCCCTGTACCTCAGGGCAATCCCTTTATAGTGGACAGGACACTTTGCGGAAGTCTCTTGTTTCAGTCCAAACCATTTTGCATTCAAGCTGCTTTTTATTACTTGCTTTTAGATCTTAAAAGCCTTTTGGTTTGAGTCTTGCGTCTGATTAGTGTGCAGAGGCCAAAGTTTCCTTTTTAAACCTGGAGCAATTTGGTTTGTTGTTCTTGCATTATAAAGTTTGGAAATGGGAAGTAGGTAGGTTCTTGCTATTAACAAAGAATGCATGTCAATGCATCACAGAAGAGTGGGGAGGGGGGGTTTAAAAGAAATAAGACCTGAAAACACAGAACAAAGACGCCTATTTTTAATCAATGAATTTGGCTGCTTTGACTCTTTTTTAAATGCAGGCGATAGTCTTTTGAATGTATCAGTAGTAAGAACAACAAAATCCAATATGCTTCCAGCTTGAAACACTTTTTCTTACTGTAAAGTAGGAATTTGTTACTGAAAGACTACAAGTTTTGTTTGTCTTTAACGAACAGGGCCAGGCCTTTCTCCATCTCTGAATAAGTTTGCAGGAACATTTGCCTGTGATTCAACAGGTCCATTAGTTGCACCAGGCTGTCAAGCAGTTCCTATCTGTCTAAAATCATCATCTTACACTGTACAGTAATTCTAATATCTTCAGTCACTCTTAGCTTGTTTCCAAGGACAATGAGATTTTTTTACCTTTTTTTTTGCAAGCAGAATTATTATTTGCTGCTAATTAGCACAGTTTGACTGTCTTACTAAACAGCTGTGGTAAAATTCATGATGGACTTTTGCATATCTCTCATTTTGGGGTATAATAGAGTTTGACATTTTTGATTATTTTTCAGATAATGCAATGTGTGTTTTCTGGAAAAATTCCCCATTGTGTTTTGATCCTGCAAGGCATTTGGATATAGTTTGTGCAGAAGTAACTCCTACTTAACAACATGAGTCAAATGAGTCTTGGAGACAATGACATGAGGTTGTTTTTCAGAAGCTGTTTTAACTCTTGCATCACCTAAAGGAACCTGCATTCTGCCACAGTCTCCACCACTTCTGAACTCTCACCAAAGCTGAGTAAGTTGGCAGAAGCTCTCGGCTATTATTTGTGTTGGGATAGTTTATAATGCAGATTATGAAAACTCCATTGTGCTAGAACAAAAATATTTTCCTTATCCCAAATAATTTGCAATTTAAATTTGTCATGAGAACTGTAGCAATTTATCAATGCAATGCATGGTCAACAATTTTTTCAGTATGCAAAAGTTACAGTCTCTAATAGACAGGTGGGAAGCAGGAGGTATCAAAATCCATGGGCCCAAGTAGAATAGACAATATAATGGAAATTAACTAGTCCAGAATAAATTTTAGATCTGGCTTATCACAAAGCTCTACAAGCCCCTAAAATTTTGGAAAAATTCAGCTACTCCCACGAACTTAACAGCTCACTCTCCACCCTAGTTAGGTGTAAACACTTTCGTACTTATGACCAGAACATCCAAAAACCTGGAAGAAAAATGTGGAAGGGGGACCTAGAATAAAAATGCCTCTGTGCCTATGATATATGAGTAGTGATTTGAAGAATGATATAGAGAGCAGAGTACAGTGATTTGGGACAAATGTGCTTTAAATAAGAGTTGAGGATGTGCTACATAAACTACGTGTAACATCTTGTTCGTGTGCAAGAACAGCCTGTGAAAGGAACAGCTTTGTGTGGGAGAAAGTACATCAAAGGGCCTGAAAGAACTGGTGCTGTAATAGGAAACACTTGCCTTTTCAGGACTCTTATTGCTGCTGGTCATTTCTTTTTTTTTTCGTTATTTTTCCCCCCTCCTGTATTAAAACCCAGCGGTGTGAGCAAGGAGAGGCAGCATGGGCAGGGTGTACCCGATGGGCTCGCTGAATTTCACAGCCTCCCTCCTGCCCCCTTCCTATGGAGTTCGCATCAGCCCTGAAGGCTGTAACTGTGTTTGTTGGACAAACAAAGCAAGGCTGAAATCTCAGCTTCTTGTCTTTATCAGCTGAGCCCACAGGATCGCCAGCTTCTGTCAAATATATCCTAGAGTTGTGGGCAAAACTCTTTATGGGGACAGAGTGGGAATGGGAGGGAAATTAGTGGTGTAGGAGTGGGATGAAGATGCCCCAAAAGCTCTGGGCACTGTGGGAGACCATGAGGGACCGCGTGGGACTTCAGATAAAGCACCGTAATTGAGCAGGAGGAGGAATGTGACCCAGCAGGAAGGAGGTGGCATGGCAGGAGGCTGGTGCACACACTTGGTTTGGAGAAAGTGATGGTTTTGCTGCAAATTGTCCTAATTATTCTTGTTGTCAACCGAAGGCTCATGCTGAGAAAGAAGAGTTGTGATACAGTTGGACGAAGGCAGCAAGCCAGCCATGCCACAGCCGCATCCTACAGTCTGCATGTCAGGGTGTTTTTGAGGGAAAGTAGATGAAGATTTTCAGCCTTGCTTTGCATTAGCAACGAGCAACATGGTGCCTACAGGACTCAGAGCGAGCACACGGTGCCAGCACACGGAGCACATCCCTGACTGTGCCGGGAGCTTTGGACCAGCTGTGGGAAGCTCATGGGGATCTGGATGGCCACGGGATGGCGTATCGTGGCTTGCAATGCACAGGACGGTGTTTAGTGAGCAGTGGTGATACTGCCTGAAGTGCGTCTGCACTGCGCTCACCCTTCAGCTTCTGTCACTAGAAGCTTCTGATGTTTTCTTTCTTTTCAGTCACAATGTGCTCTCTTCTTTTCAGAGTCAGCACTCGGGGTTAGGACTTCTTTGTGCTATTAAACTTAAAATTGATTTTAAAAAGGCAGGTGCTTTTTGGTCCTAAGAATAACACAATCGCCTGCTAGAGAGGACTTGGATCAAATTTACTGACAACCTGAAATGAATGAATAGGCCCTGCTCACAGCAAGAGAGCTTTCCTAGGAGTGCATTGCATATTGGCTGTTTTCCCAGCGCCGTGAAGCCTTTCTGTGGCACATATTGGTTGGGTCAGTGGATTGCAGTGCACAAGCTGGGTTTTTTCCCAAGTGCTGATGCTGTAGTATTCCCATCAGATTGCACATGGGAAGCATCCTCCTGTTATTTCTCCATGTGGGCACACACACAGATCTGGTTCTTGGAGAGTTTGCAGTGGCTTCAGCTCTGCAGCCTGCAGCACACAGGGAATGTCTGCCTGCCCTAAGAGCATCCAGCCATGGAGCTGTTCTCTAGTGCTGTGTCCAGGTGAGTGCTCAGGTAAGGCTGGATAGAACATGTCCTGCAGGCTGCTGCTGCTTTTGAAACAGATTGGATTATTTACTGAAAACCGAGGTGCAAAAGCAGGCTCAGGCTGTGTGCAGGGGAGCTGCTGCAGGGTCACAGCGTGGGCTGGGCTGGTCCAACCCAGCCTGGAAAGGAGCTGGGGCAATGTGGGGGAGTCTCATGATCTTCCCAAAGTGCTTTAAGATCCCTCCATGGCAAGTGCTGTGCAAGGGCTGAGTCCTATCAGCACTGCTGCTGCTGGGAATTCTGGTTTGGCCCCTGGATCAGCGACTGGCCTTGTTATGCCTGTGCTGCACGTAGTTTTGACTGGAGTTGGGAGCGGTTTCTCTGCTCTTTCATAGTTTGCCTTCTCCTTCGCACGTCTCCAGCAGGAAGTGCAGATTCAGCAGGCATTGTATGCCTCAGCAGCCTGCCAGCTGCCTTGCTGAAGCTAATTCACAATTCAAGTCACTCCTGATAAGTTTGCAAACAATGTGCAGTGATTTCTAAGCTAGATAGCAGCTGAGCCGAACTCCTCCGCTTCCAGCCTGTCAGTTGGATGGAGCTCTGCATTTACTTTGTACAGCTCATGGGTCAAACATGGTCTTAATATTTTGTGCTTCTGTGATGTTTCATAAACTTCTTACTTGTTTAGGAATAACTTTGAGTGTCATCATTATTATTAAAATCCTCAAATGAGTGTGTGGAGGCACAGAGAGGGCATATGGTTAGTGTTGGTTTAATACAAGCTAGAAATTGAACCCAGGACTTCTGACTTGCAGTTTGGTTCTTTGATCAGTGGATAATTCTGTTGCTCCCTTTATAAAACACTGGAATAGCCTGGGAATAACTCCAGTGAAAACAAGAGCAACTTTTTTTAATTCAGCTAACTTCATGTGGCAGCCACTGGAAGCTGCTCTGAGGAACTGCCCAGAGGAAGCGACTCTGCACTTGTGGTTCATCAGCCCTGGCAGGAAACAGCAGGTCAAAGTTAGAAGGAACTTACTTAAAAGCTAATGAGTGAGTGACAGCTAACACTGTGAGAGAGCATGGCTCAACAGTCAGCAAGGGAGCTTGGGGTTCTCTGTCTCAGCCCTTATTCCACTTGCTCTCTGTTCACATGTGTTTAACCAGAGAGATGCCAAGGTGATGATCTATCAGGTGAGGATTTGTGGGTGAGACTCTCTCCTGATTGGAGCACAGCTCTCTCTGGAAGATGGGGTTGGTAAAGGAAACACAATCTTCAATCTTAATGTTTTTACGAAATTAAGTCTTCATGACTCTGTATCTCAACTTGGCAGATACTGTTTTTTGCAGACATGTGTAAAGTCAGTAGTCACAAGCCTAGAACTGCAGGGTTTGACCATTCTGTGCAAAAATTGGTACAATACAATGGTAGAAGTAGGAATATATATTGCTCCTGAGAGATAATAGCAGGGTTTTGTTCCTAGGTAAGCTTGAGGAAGCTCACCTTGGGGCATTTTCCAAAGGGCATGAGGTCACATCACAGGCAGACTGACATTTTGAAGTGTATTTGTCACAGTGCCATGAGTTGGGTCTTTTTTTTTTTACTCCTCCTTCAGTATTGGAATTTACAATTCAAGTTGGAGAAATGTGAAAGCAATTGGGCCTAATCCATTCCTGTTGTTACTCCATTTGTTTTCACTGGAGTTACTCCAAGGCTGAATTCAGCATATGATGAACAACTTGTTCTCCAAAGTTGGAACTTAGGGGAGAAGGTTTTAGGGATGATCACGCAACTCTGAGCCTCCTCAAACAGCTGAAGCTCCCATAAGAGGGACAATATATGGTGAGTTCAGGTTATTCAATTTAGTACAACATTCTAGTAATAAGCCCTCTAGTCATAATAAGACATTGATAATAATGTCTGTAGACATTAGAACAATCGCTTGAATGAAGCTCAACTGCTAGCTCAGTTAGATTAGATGGAAAAATCATAGCTGTTGATCTCATTTGTCAGTCAGCTGCACAGATACCAACCTTGACCGAATAGAAATGGTTCTGAGCCTGGTAATCCTTGTCCTACTCCATTTCCTCTCACCTTCTCTCAAACCAGCCCTTCCAGGGTTTCCACTTATGAAGTGTTGCCTGTTTTTCGTGCAACGACTCTCAGCTGCAGCCCAGGGAAGTCTTCAAAAAGGTTACAAGCTCTAGTTCTGTCTTGGTTAGATGGAAGAGTGCTGTAAGCTGTGGAGAAGCTGAGCATTACTAGCTGAGGACTTGGTGCCATTCACTTGGGTTTGGGGTTTTTTTGCATGAGGGGGGATATTGCTATTAAGATCTAAGATTATTCTCATTATAAATCTGCTGGAATGAACCAGTCCTCACTGCTGGTTAATTCCTCCAGTGTTCCTGTGGGCCGTTGGGGGAGGTCATGGCAGAGGCAAGATCCCCATGGTAAAATTAAGCTTTTCTTTCTTAGAGAAATAACCGTTACTGTCTCTCTGGCTCACTCCGTTTCATTTACTTTCTAAACAGCTTAGATCACAAAGAGCTGCAGGAGGGGTGCAGTGCTTGCAAAGAAAAGGCCTGGATGACTTTCTCCATTTAAGAGAGTCTTGTGAAAGTTGTGCTTCCTGCCCTTGCCCAGTGAAGAGGATTTATAACAGATGCTCCTGCAGCCTTCACTGTGTGTGATTTGGAGGGTGCAGGATGCACCCAGCTCATCGTTCTTGGGAGGCCAGAGCAGCTTTCTGCTGAACAGCATGAGTCCTGTCTAACTGATGGAAAATCCCTGTCCCAGAGCCCAGCTGACAGAGAGAGGAGATCCCCTTCTTGTCTGAGCTCTGACTTGTTGGGGCACATTTCCTCAGCAGCTTTGCTCAGGCAGTTTCCAGTGCCATGGTATGTCCTTGGTCTTGCTGAGGTTGAGCTCTTCTCTGTTCCCTTTGGATTTCACCTTCCTCCTCTGCTTTGCTTCTGACCCCGTGGATGCCAGCTGCTCTTCCTGCTGCTTCTCCTTCAGACCCTTTCTGTTTTCAGTGATCAAAGCTGCAGTTTGTACCCCCACAGCCCTCACTACCAAGGATGGTACAGAACATGCTAAAAATAGAAACAGCACTACAGGAGGGGGCATTTATAGTCTTCATCACACCTGACTGGGGGTAGAGGAAGTGCTTCCCCAACATCTCAGCTGATGAGAGGGTGAAATAGTAAGCAGCAAGGAAGAATGCTTCACTTTT
This sequence comes from Neodrepanis coruscans, assembly GCA_013400695.1. Taxonomy (NCBI): domain Eukaryota; kingdom Metazoa; phylum Chordata; class Aves; order Passeriformes; family Philepittidae; genus Neodrepanis; species Neodrepanis coruscans. Next base: position 76,300 of record VYZS01016508.1, read on the forward strand.
AAAACCAAAATAAAGAAACTTTCAATTTTACTTGTCTAGACATATTTCTCTCTACAGCAGAAAATGCATCACTAACAAGCTAGTCAGGGTAATGGTCAATGAGATGCTGTTCTGCTTAGATCTAAGGAGATTTTAGGGACAAGGTAGAAAATTTTATGTGTTCTACACAGCTACTGACCCCAAGGCTCAGTGGATCAAACACCAGGTAGCCAAGAAAAATAGAAAGAATAGTTAAAATTTTACAAAGCACAGCATGGAGGGATTATCGTGCCAAACTTTGGTTAAAAATCACAATGCAAAGAGAATCTGTTTTCTGGAAACCACAGCTCCTACTTTTTGTCCACCATGCTGCTCCAAGACATAATCACTTCCCCAACTTTACTTAGTCATCAAGAATGCTGTAATTTTGGAAGACTTCAACACTAAACCAAAAATGTTATTGCCCAGCTTAAGCACAGAGGAGGAGGAGGAGAGGGTGGGTTTTCCCTTCTGTGACTGTAGTTCTGCAAGGCACCCAAATATGACATAAATGTGTGAATTTGTACAGCAGGGGTTTGACAAAGTTCAAAAGTGGGATGTGCTCAGCCTCCCTGCAAGGTGTGCAAGACTTGCCTTCTCTGAGAGCCCAGCACCAAGTAAATCTACAGACTTGTGCCTCTAACCCTGCTGCGCTCTTATTTTGTCTCCTATTTGAGTCTTTGCTTTACTTCCCTTCAAGCCCTTGGCTCTAGAATTTGGGGCATCTCATCTTTCACTTTGAATCTCTGTTTCTATGAGCTATTGGTCCATCTGGGAATTGCAGATCCTAAGAGTTTGGAAACTAGAAGATATTAAAAAAAAAGTCAAAAACTGTATTGTCTGAATTCCCAGAGGAGATGGATTGTAACTCATGTCCTTGAATACTGTGGTTAGGTGTTCAGACCATTTCTCCTCTAAGCTAAAATTTTATTTATTTTGTCCTATGAAGTATTTGCCCAAGAACTTTCTTCTATTCCCAGATTTGTAGTAATGCCTGTGGAGAAAGGCTAACTGCTTCTTAAAAAGCTGTATCAAATCTGGGTGGAGGACACAGATAAGCAGTCTGGTGTGGGGAGTTGATAGGGGTGTTCTGGATGACTTATTCCTCCTCAAGTGATGTGATCTCACACTGTACTCATTCGACTCAGGCATGAACTTTCCTGAAGCAAGGAATTTTGATTTTGGGTTCAGCTGCAAGGGCTGAATATCATTTTCCATATGGGCATCCATGCCTCTTCTTGAAAAAACACACAGTTCAGTCTTAGCCATCAAGGTACCAGATTTCTTCCCTGATGCTCTCCTGGAGCCCCTCAAATTGTCCGTGTCCCAGAGGAGCTGTGACCACCTGTTTGGGGGCTGTTTGTCAGACCTGTCTGCAGAGGCCGTTGGACCCAAAAGCACTGAGAGGCACCTCAGGGCCAGGTTCTGGTGAGTGCTGCAGATTTTATCTTTTTTTCCCCCTTAAATTCTGCTGTAGTAGATTACCACACTTCAGGACTTTCAAGGGCTGCTTCTCTAATCTCCCCAGAAGGATTACTGCTGCTGGAAATCATGAGGGCTGGGACTAGCTATCAACTTTATCAGGAAAGCTTCTTTCCGGCCAAGCCAGTAAGAGCTTTGCTAAGCGGGAATCTTGGGTTGAAGCTGCTCTTCTCATATTTCACAGATGGCCTCAATGAATGATTTACTAGGAGAGTAAAAGATTAGCCAGATTCCTCCAACTGCATCTCAAGTCATATAAAGCACTGGGTTTTATTGGAGCCTGGGCAATTCCTAATTCTTTAGCCTTGTTAGGCTGTTTTACAGTGACTAATTGCCCTGCGCTCCCTTTCCCGGGAATCAGGTGTCTCCTGGTGAGGAATCCACGCTCTTTGCATGAGCCTCTCACGTGCCCTGGAACAGCCATGCCAGTGAAGGCTGCTCCACGTGGGCAGTACCCAATGGCCATGAGATGTGATGTCTCCAGCTGTATCCTACTGGAGAGGTTACTGTGCTTCTGAGAGAGAAATGGTAAAGGGAGTTCTTAAAATACGCAGTGAGGTGTTCCCATAAAATTATCAAAAGTTTTGCAGAATCTTCCTGTGGAGAAAGCCATTACTGGAGATTTCAAATGAACAGTGGTCTGGGAAGAGCAAAACCTCTTGCTTTAATGTTTTAACTAGTCTCCAAGGCTTGGATGAGCTCTTCTGGGAGAAGAGAGATTACCCCATGTTTGCCTGTTGTAGAGTTTCTCACATTTTTCTCCTTTACACTTGGCAACCAGAACTGTGTCTGTCTCTCCATGGCAATTTCTATAGTTTGTCTGTTTTAAAAGACTTGCAGTACTGATTTAAAAATCCAATTTAGAAAAGCAGGGTTTAAAGTGGATCTCCTTTTTCATTTAAAGTGAGACTTGTTAAAGATCTTTGTTAAATTATTTACAAGTTGTCTTCCAAAATGAACAGATCTTTACATTTAATCATTTGAAAGACTTCCATTGTGCTTTTCTTCACTGCCAACTAGATAAAAACACAGTCCTAAGACTACTTAAGGGTTTGCAGGGAGGGGTGACCCATCACTATCGATAAATGAAGTTTATATGCTGTAAAGTCTAAAGCAATATTGGCATGTGCTGGTCTCATGTGAACAGTGTTTGATTTACAGCTGTCAGAGATGAGAGCTCTGAGGCTCAGTGGGGGAATCAACCTCTAGCAGAAATGTTTAAAGTATTTGGAGTCTAGCCAAGAGGCTAAGAAAAGAGGGGTTTGTATCCTCCTTTTTCTCTGCTGTAATCTCCTCACATACAATACCAAAAGCTATGTAAGAAACAGGGATGAGAAGAAATAGCCCCTGACAGTCCCCAAAACATCAAAAGAGGCCAAAGATTTTCAGTCTGCTCCAGAAGTAGAGGGATAATAAAATTTGCTACTCTTCTGATTTTTGCATCACCATTTGCACATATAAACTGGGGCTGAACCTACTCTCTGGCAGCTCCTTTTGGTTGAACCTGTGGCATAAAGGAGACAGAAGCAGCCTGTGGACTCCGCTTGATAAAAGCTTCCCCACCACAGTTCTTCAAGGCCAAAGTTTTGCCACAAGCTATAGCAGGGTGAGAGAAGAGTTATAAAAAGTACAAGAATAAAAAATTTTATCTTCTTCTCAGTAAGGGTAGAAATAAAATGTGTGTGCACATTTCCAGGACAGAACATAATCTACCACCAGTTGTGTCTGGTATAAATGATCTGTGCATCAGCATCTGTTGTAAGTACAATTTTTCAAGCGTATCAGTCAGCAGAACAGACCCTTCATCCTTCAGTTTGAGCCCTCCCCACAATCCGACTGGCCTGTAGGATCAGAATATTAACACTAAACATCACTTTAAAAGCAAATGGCATCCTTTGATGTTTAAATATAAAAAAGGACAGCCTGTGTTTATGGGAGCAACACCAAATCTTGGAGGATTACTCACCATGGCAATTTTTTGAGGATATTCAGTCACTCACACAGATTTTATCCATAGACTGCCAGACCAGGAGGATCCCTGGGGTTGCCTGAATGTGATCTCCCATCAGTGACTATCGGAGGTCTTGGAGCCCTGCAAGTCCTCATCAAAAACTAAGTCTCCACTTCTCACTGCCAAGCAGATGGGGCTGTTGATAATTGTCTGAAAAGGCACAATCAAAAGATGAAGCAAGAAGAAAGAAGGAATTCACAGTCATGAGAAAAGACAAATAGTGAGTTTCCTTGATTTTTGAATATTAATCTTGTTTTTAGATGCATGATCATTGTGCCAGATGTTCCAAAGGGACACCTGGGACCCTGATGTTGTACTCTGACAAGGTGGCAGGACGTGATTGCAGCTTTTCCTGTGTATCCCACCACATTTGCATTTTTGGAAGCCTGTGTCAGCAGTGGTGGGACAGTTTTGCAATATAACGCTATAAAACGTTCCTCTTGCAATGTTGTCTTGCTTTTTATTCTATTCCTCCTGTTATTCTATTCTTCATGTTACTGCCAATGCAGCAGTAGATCTGATCCTGCAGAAAGGGCTGCTCTCCATGTGCCTGCCCTCATCTGTGCAGAGACTGGAGATGCCACTTTTCAAAGCCAAGCAGGAACTGCAGAAAGCAATAAACTGAAGTAAATTAAATTGCTGATGAATTTATGAGATTATTAAAAATGCTTATTTCCCCCCATTTTTCCAGGATCCCTCCTGAGTGTGGCTGGGAGTGAAGCAGCCCTGGATTGCTCACCAGCATGAGGACAATTGCTCAGCAGCAGAGACAGGCAGGGGTAAGAAAGGAAACAGCTGTGATTCCTTTTTGGAGCATTTGCTCTTATTCACCCCCTTAGATGTATCCCAATGTAAATAACATTTCAGATCACTTTGCTAAGTGGGATGGAGGAGAAGCTATTCTGTAATGAAATCATTTCTGTCTTTTCTCTTTATTTTCCTGCTTGGTCATAGAAAGGAAATCTGGCTTGTTGTTAACTTGAAAGCATTTGTAGTGGTGATGGTATAATAGATATGAAAGTTCATAGGACTCTGGCAACTTCCAATGTATTTAGGCTTTCAGATGAAAAAATGAAAGCTGCCTGTGAAGGATTCCCATTTGTCATGGAAACCCCACAATACCACAGGACAGCTGCTGGGATCTCTACCTCATATGTAAGGAACCAGAAGAGACATGTGCTCTATTGTACAAAGAGTACAACTCCACAGAGACAGGTAAATCATTTTTTGTAAGGTAAAATCATCATACAGAATTAACCTTTTCTGTAAAAAATTACTTTCAGGGTTTGCTTGCCATTCAACATAACCAAAACCATGGCTTAAAATGCAGAAATTATGTTTTTTTATAATCTAGTAACCTCCTCTGGAGATGGATTTGGTGCTGCTGTAACCATGGCTGGATAGCTGTAGGGGTGTGGTTTGTCAAGGAGCTCTTCTGGTATATGAGAGCACAAAGGTGAAGCAGGTGGTAAAAGATTCTTGGGAGATGTTGAGTTTGGAGTCTTAACTCCCCTCAAACCACTCCGTGCTTTACCTTAATCCCCATATCAAATAATTTGGTGAGGTTTGATTTGAAAATCAGAATGGAAAAAAAACCCCAAAAAACAACAGTCCAGGACTGAAGCTTCACCAAGCAGCTGGAAATTAGGAAAAGCCAAGTTGTGATGCAAAGGTAACATGAATTTCATGAAAAGGCTGAGCTTCTGGAAAAACTCCCCCTGGTTGTCTTAGGATGCTTTTATTTTTCACGTGGTGTCTTTGCCATGACTTCAAACACAGCACTTGGCTTCAGTGGAACCAACTTGCTTTGGAGGCTGCCACGGGAAGGTCTTTCAATAAAACAGAGATAGTGTCATGAAGTTTAGGGAGGAGAAATAATCCCCCCCCACCCAATATACACACACCCCAAGCTCCCCATGATCCTCCTTGTTGGTGTATTTTTAGGAATGGCTCTTTTTAGTTCACTCTGTGTTAGGAAATTCTGCACTGAGCTTCCTGCTGTGCCATGCTGTGCTTGCACATCACAAGGGCAAAGCATGTCTGTGTGTTGAAGAGTTTATCTAATATTAATTTCCTGAACTTTGGCAGATCCAAAGATTTCCTCCCATTCTTCCTTCTACTGTCCACCTTTTGGTTATTGCTTCAAATAAACGAACCAAAAAAGACAACAAACCTTGTAGAAAAGGAATGACAAAACTATGAAAATAAAATAGCCAGATTAACCCAACTGGGCTCAGTGTGTGCAGATATAGGAAAGTGATAGAATACTGAAGGAAAGCTTTCAAAACTTTTGCTTCTTTGCCAGAACTCAATCTCCAGACACAAATTTAGCTGTACTAGTAATGCATTTAAGTGTGTTCTTCTGTTAAGCAATGTATTCCCTACAGAGCAGTTCTGGAGCAGCTGTTAGCTACAGGCTTTCTGCAGGCTGAGGTCTCTGGGTCAGAAACACTCATCTTCCACCAGCACATCCCCCTAGACTGCTCCACACATCCATGATCTATCTTCAGGCAAGGTGAGTTCCAGGTTGCCAAGTGCTGCAGCTCAGCTGGCGACACAGAGGCTGAGGGCAACTCGAGTGTTTGCTGCTCTGCTGGAAAGAGACGTCGTGTCTGGAGACTCAGCACTGTCCCTTGTCACATCTCAGCTGAAAGTAACACCGACTTTGCTGTGAGGAGCTCTGCTTGTGCTGCACGCTCCCTGCAAGTGGCATAAGTTGCTGTTCCCATGCATTCAAACACAAAAGCTTTATTTTCTTTAAGTTGGTCTTCCTTTTCCAGTGCCTTCAGGCTCACAGTGCACCCACAGCAAGCTGAGACACCCAGGCTGAAGGAGAACAACCTTGCCTTTGTTGCTGCTAAAGACAGAGATTATTTTTAATGTAAAAGTTATTGTCTTGGGCAGCCTTCATCTCACCAGTGCACAATTCCAGAATGCTTTAAATTAAGTCTGGAGGCTAAAAGTGTGTTAGTCATTGCCCATACATCTTGGGGGAAGCAGGGCTCTCTAAAGTTATTGTTAGCATTAGGCATCTGTTTTATGTTTATAATGATTTATTCAACAGTGGGAGACAGGTAAGGAACCATCATGGAAGACAAACTAGAAAAGACTGGGGTTTTCAAAGCTCTGAAGCCATTGTTAAATCAAAGTTGTCTGACTTCAAAAGGAGTATATAACTTGATTAGATTCTTTAAACAATGTACAACACTCACAAAGTTGGCAGCTATTATTCCAGGCAGAGTTGGTAGCACAGCCTGCTCTGGAGGTTTGTGTCCCTCCTAAGTACAAGATTCTGTTTGTATGTCATGACTCTGTTTTTTTGTTTTGTTGGTTTTTTGTTTTTTTTTTAATTTCAGCCAAGTACTTCAACTGCCTGCAAGAGCCAGGACAGAGAAAAATACATTATTTTTTCAGTGTTAGAATAATTCAGGAAATCCTTTCTTTGGAAAGATCTGATGCTTCCAATACTCTGAAACAGAGACCTAAAATCCAATGGGGGAAGACAGGCTTTGTGCTAAAGAGGGCGTGTTGCCATTGCCATAAGGATCTGACCACAGTTGTTTCAGTTTTATGAGACTCTAAAAATGTCTAGTTTGTGTCTGTGCAGTAGGGCTTTGCAAGGGCTTAGCTAAGATTAGGGAAGAGTCTCTGCTCGTGTCTCCTCATGCCGGGCCCTCACCAGCCTGCACCAGTGGTGAAATTGGTCTTTCCTGGGAAGGAGAAGCTCTCACACAGCAAGACTTGGGGAGGGAGAAGAGGAATCTCATCCACTGCAGCTCCTGGCATGCTGGAGCAGAAATGGGGACTGGTGAGACAGAACAGGTTCAGGACAATGAGCTTGAAGGCTGAGGGTTCTGTGCCT
>VYZS01016510.1:0-12361 GCA_013400695.1 Neodrepanis coruscans
ATCTAGTTCCAAGTCCCCTGCCAAGGGTTTCCCCTTGAACCTGTGCAATCCCTGGTGTCACCTGAAGTCTCACGCAGCTGCACAGTGTGCTTGGCAGGTAAACCCACCCAGAAGAGAGCTGTACCAGGAAAAGGGGCTTAGCTAGCTCAGACGTGGGTCTGGTCCCCACTCTGGTCTGCTGCACTGACATGCACCTTCTGAATGCCAGAACAAGGGAGAGGGCAATGTTGAGTCAGCAAAAAATGAGAATGGGATTGCTTCTTTTGGCCTCATTGCCAGACCAAAATGTTTGTGGAACTAAAGCCTCTGAATCCTAGGTCTGGAGTTTTTGAATTAACGTAGTTAAACCTTTAATAAAATCTTATTTTGGCTGAAATTTTTCTCTGGCCTACACTAAGCAGCATGCGTTTCTTAGTCCATCAGGTTCCTGGAATACAGGCAATAAATCTGGAGGTTTTATAGTTTTTGTGGAAGTTTGTATAATAGTGCTTGACTACAGCAAGTCTTTTCCAGTCTGAGTTTGGCTGCTCTCCCTTTGCTTGCACTCCAAACTGAAGTATTAGGGACTGACACATACATTTTTGCACATTTTTGGAGGCCTTCGTTGTCCCCATGATTCAACAGTGCCCTGCAGCAGTCACTGATGGGGTCTTTGGTATTTCCTGGTGTGAAGCCTAGAGTGTGGTGATTTGTGTAGTAAGCAAGCAACAACCAGAGAGCAGGAGAAGTGACTTTGGAAAGGTGCTCTGGCTGCTGCCCTTCTCTGCATGGTTTTTCTCGGAGTCTTCCAATCCAAAAGGAAAATGGGGTTGATGTAAGGGTCCGCAGTACAAGACACTTTTTCAGGTACTTGAATGGTGATGATTTGGGCACTTGCTGGCTTTACCAGTGACATTTATATGTGTTTAAGCAAAGCTTTTTGCCCTATACTGTCAGACTACAGCTGTTTACACAATGCCTTTGAGTGAGGTAACCATGTATGAGGCAAGGTCCAGCATGACCAGTCCTGCATGTGCAGTTCAGAATAAAAATGGAAGCCTTCCAAACATTGCACAATCTCTCACACAGAAATCCCAAATAAAAAAATCAATCCCGATGCCCTACATGTAGGAATGGACTATGAGTTTTATGGGCTGTATAAGGGCTTAAGAAAGTAGCAAAAGAGTCACCATTCACAGGGGTGCCTAGGGTAGGGGGCAGATGGCCCCCAACAAAATTGGGCTAGGTGATATGTAATGTAGCCTGATGCAGCTCAGCTGAAGCAGAGGCATCTCAGGTGTGTGGAGGAGATATGTTTGAAGGCATCACAAACTGTCTTGGGATTCTGTAGACAGCTCTCCAGAAATGGGATACTGTTTTTATCATCTGTCCTTGTTCAATTAGACCAGGGTGTGGATATCTGAGGTTGGAGGAAAACACTTCTACTTATGTCCAAAAATTGTAGTGGTACGATGACAATGCAAATTCTCTTAAAAAACACACTGGTTAATGTTAGGGTTGTGAAACAATAAGAATATAGATGTACCACTGAAACATCAGAAAATAAAAGTGCTTTCCCTTCTTTCCTGCCATTCACTCCCCTTTAAAAACCTCTTTTAATTTATTTTGTTTTATACAGTTATGTGTTTCTCCCTCTCCCAACCTTTTGTTTTACTGTATTTGAGTTGGGAGACATCTCCTTTAGTTGTCAGAATGATGCTTTCATTTTTAGTTCTACTTTGTTTTGCAAAATAATTCAGGAATTCTTGATCCATAGGCAATTGTTCAAAAGCATTTCAATGAAGTCTGTAAAGAGAAAGATATCTGTTCTTCCACTGTTCACTTTCTCTATAAATTTTCTTCTCTTTAAAGGTCATTGCCTTTAGCAATGAACATTAATTAGTCCATTTAGAATCCAAAGGAAAATGTGCTTTTATATTTTCCGAAAAAGCTAGTGTTATTTTCTGTCCTTCACTAGAAGCCACATGTGCAACTTCCTTGCTGCCCAGAGGTCTGAAATCACCACAACAATCCCTTCTGCATCTAGGGCTCAGGGGCTTCTCTGCAGCCAAACACTCGAACAAACACTTGAAGTTAAGCCTTTGCATAACCTCATTGAAGGAGGTGAAGAAGTATGAATGTACCTTGAAATGCACCAAGTTTCTGTATAAATATTGTGAAGATTTACATTTAAAATGGAACTAATGGACTTTTTACACTAAAGGTTGCTTTTCACTTGAAATGTCTTCTCAATTGATAGCAAAATCATTTGACATTCCAAAAGAAGAAAAACAATAAACTTCTCAAAGCCAAGCTTCCAGTGGGAATATTTTTCACAAAACATGAAAAATTAAGCAAATTTTAGCTGAATCCTTTCTTTTTACTCAGGAAGAGTAAAAATGTAAGACCATTGATCTGAACTAAAAAAATGTCATGAAAATGAAGAGAAAAAAATCGGGGGGTTGTTTGTTTGTTTGTTTTTGTTAGTTTGTTTTTCCTGCTTTGTGATATATAAACCAGTCTGAAAGTTTTGAAGAGTAGATACAGTGACTCCTGAGTCAGAGTCCACTTCCCCATGTTCAGCATGGTTGAATTTGACATTCGGGTTTGTTCAGATTATTCTTTTCTTTGGAGGGAGAGTTTGTAATCCTTGCTTTCTGGTGCTGTAAATGACTCTGTAAGATTTAAAGTACTGGAAAGCCCACCTGAAAAATCTATTTCTTTTGACTTAGTGTAGTCAGATATGTGTCAGGGATTGCTGTACATCCCTAGAGGTATTTCCAAGATCACCATGCGGACTAAAATATCTTGAAATCAGCTAAGATGTCCAAGGAATGAAGATGCCTAATGAAGAACTGTAAATATTTGCATCAGAAAAATCCACTTGGAAATAGATGAGTAACATGTTTCCAGTGCAAGAACTTAATCATGAGGTCTTCACACAAAGAGTTTGAAAGATCAGGCCCTATGTCATTTGGATTAAGATCTCGCTATGTTGTTATCTGGGATGAAGTGTAGGATTTATATAAACATCATCTTTCCCTTGATGAGAATCAGCCAATTCAAATGACTTGTATAAGTGGTTTCTGTGCTAAAGAGGACTATATTTACATTGTGGGCAGCTGTTGCTGTGGTTTGATCCTGTACAAAACCAAACCAAACCCTTATTTAATTTCACATTTCTTGTTTATTTCCAGTCTTTCTTGGATATCTAGGCTGTTTTGTTCAACTGGCAGCATAAAGCCCAGGCAACTTGGCCAGGGAAAGAATATTCCTGCCGAGTGGGACCACCAGATTTTAGAAATTGCTGTCATGCTTCTTCTGTCACTTCCTTCCAGTGTTGAGAAAGGAAGGAAGGGAGACGGAAAAGTGATATTTTTTTTCCTTCTGAATTCATGTGAGTTGTATAGAGACATCTTCTGTTGACATATAACTTAGTCATTGCAGCTCATTTTCTGCCTTTCTCAGTGACATGGGGAAAGGATCTGGCAGCCTCAGATAGCAGGGCTCTGGACTGATAATCACTCTCTTGGTATTAAATGCTGGAGTGGCTGTCACAGCTTCATTAGGAACCTCAAGTACAAGGACTTGAAGAGTGCCCTTGAGATCACAGTGCTGGGATTGGGGCTTTATAATCAATAATTTCAGACAAGTTTTTGGCCAGCCTAATCAACTACACAGAGTTTCCTGAGAGAATATCATGGTCCTTATTTCTCTCTTAAGAATGAAATGTTAAACGTCATTCTTCAGTGTTTTTTCCTTCTTTATACAAATCCCTCCTTGTATAATTCTGATAGCTTTAGTACTTTAAACAAATACAAACTTAAAGAAGAACACAACTCTTTATTGCTTAGTCATTCATATCGCCCTGACAAGAATTTTTTTGCTTTAAAATTTGGAACCCGCATATTAATGCACTTTATCTTGCCTAGCTAGTTCAAGCAAGGTCTGATAAAAGCCACCTTTGATTTGATTTTTTGTTTACATTAAATGCCTTTTTGAACTTTGGTGTAGGTGTCTGACCTTTAGAATAAAAAAGCTGTATTGGTGCAATGCAGCTAGAAGCATTAAACAGGTGTACTGACAGTTAAATGAAAAGTGACTGACTGGGCTGAGGTACACCTGTCACATTAATGCTGCCAGGGAAACTTGGTGTTCACATGATTGGTCTTGTTGGTTCCTTTTTTTTCCCCCTGTAAATCTCATTTATATAAATTTGCTAGGGGATTTACATCTACAACTCTGACTTCAGAGGCACCTCACATATTTAAAGGAATCGTAGTTCATTTTCTCTGAAATGCAGGATCAAGAGAGGGCTTACATGTTAAAAATGAAAAACTAAATCAAACAGCAGTAGCTTATTCTTTAAAGTAAACAGAGCAAAGGCCATCAGTGTTAGCCACAGCAGTAGAAAGGTGTGTGCTGACAGAAGAGACTGAAGAAATTTTTACTTACAAAGGAAATTACTGAGTTTTGTTTACTTTTTCCAGAGAGAAAATGATTTTTTTAAAGGATACATGTTGATAATAATAATCCTCTTCATCATCAACCAGAAGGCAGACTGTTTGCTGCAAAACCATTGAAATTATCCATCTTATGGTCCTTTTCAGAAAACTACTAATCACTCCAAATTCAAAGAGGTCAGTAGAAAATTAGGTAATGCTCAGTGGCAAGATGAGACAGTGCTTTAGGGAATGACATCCTGGTTTATCATTAATAATGTGTAGGTGAGAAACTTCAGGCACGTGCAGAATTTTGCCAATAGATAAAGCTTTTCTGCTCAGTCATGTTAAAGGACACACTGATTTTCTGGCACTGCTGCTGTTTACCTTGCTTCTTTGTGAAAACAAATTTCTGTTTTGTTCCTTAGGCTGTCTGGATTCTGTCATGTATTTGCATTTCTTAACCCCATGCTAAATTACTGTGTGCTCGCTTAATGTTTGCTGCATCAGGGGTTAACTCCAGTGCAACAAAGTATAAAAATGGAGCACGCCAATAAAAAACAAAGTCACAGCTATGAAAATGGAAAAATTTAGAAATAACTGTATTTTCATATGATTGCAAATATGTATCAGACAGGTATTTTGGTAACTTTTCAATGATAACTTCATCTTATCACTGAGAAATCTTTGATTTCAGAGTTCTTACTCCTTTTTCCTTTGCGAATCTGTTACTACTGAAAAGAGACCAGTCTATCCTCATTTTGAATCCTATATGTAATGCAAAGAAGACAAAACCTGTTTCAACATCAGCATTGCAGTGATTTCTGGCAATGACATGTTGCTGTTTGTTCTTGATTTGGAGTCATACTGCTGGCTTAAATATTAAATATATAATAATATATTATAGTATATATAATAATATTTAATAAAATGAAATATTAAGGTTAGGAGGAGTTGAAGAAAATGCAGGTTATATGTTAGGAAGTTCTGGAAGGAAGATGAGTCTCTGAAAGATGACTCTATGTCATAAAGTTGCTGCAGACAGTTTTAAAAATTATGTCAGACAATAGACACATTTACAGCTTTGTTGCATCCCTTGCTCTGAAGTTCAGCCTGACAAGGTTGGGGTGCAGCCACTTGTCTCTGTCTGTTGAAGTGCCAGAAGAACAGACACACACATCTGTGAAAATAACATCACACAGAGGAGTTTTGCCTAGTAATGAGGATCCATTTCTGTCTTACATACAAGAAGCCTGACTGTAATGGAATGATTATTATTGCTTATAATTGTTACTTTCTTAATGCTGCTGTTTTTTTCAAAGACTAATGGCAAATTTTCCTGACAATGCTGAGCCACAAGAATAACTGCTACCGTTGAAGGAAGAGATCACCTTCCATCCTTTTCCTCCTCTACTTTTCTTGCCCTGATTCTTCCACACATCTCATTTATTTTCCTACTCATAATTCCTTTCCTTTCCTTTCCTCTTTAAGCTAATGCCCTCATTTGGGAAAACAAAACAAAGCAGCAAACCAATAAACCTATGTTTTTTGTTGCATTTAGTACTAGTATCATTTTGATGAACTGAATTCACTAAAGTTTTTGATTGACCCTCCGTGCTGCCAGACAACCAGCACAGCTGGCACAAGGTAAGCAATAGTCTTGACATGGCAAAGGCGAGCAGTCTTTCTCTTTTTCTGCAGCAAAACAATTATATGGCTCATCCTGCTGAAAAGGGCGTTACTAAGAGACGAGATGTCCCAGAGACATTTTTCAGTAATATTTTTCCTATCAGCAAATCCAGTTTAAGAGACTGATCTTTCCTATTCCTCAATCTGTTTCCACTGTCTGCATTGTTTGTCCTATTAGTTTCTTAGCTGTGCTGATACAAACTGTATTTCTAGACATTTGTTGTGAACTGGATCACTGAAATTATCAAAATCCCTTTCCAAAGTAGTTTTAAGGGAAAACCCCTCACCTCTGATCCTTCTGGTGACTGTGATGAGAACACAGCCCAAAGAAGCAGAAGGCAGCCCTGCAGCACTTTCAGTCACCAGGGCTGGGAGGGCACTGAGCTGCAGTTGTGAGCCAGGTGGGGAACCAAGTGTCTTACACTGCTTTGCCTTTAGAGAAAAATAATGTCTAGATTTAGGTTTCTGTTCTGGTTTGGACACTAGGGGGGCGTTACTAAGAGACGAGATGTAATAGAGAAGATGACAACAAAAGAATTTATTGAATATATGGGCTAAATGTGTGTTAACCATTAACAAACAGTAACCTGACAATAAGAACTGCAAAAAGAATGACCACTCTCCTTCTCTGGGCTGGCTGCTGAACTGTGGAGGGGGAGGAAGGAGTGCTGCCATGTGGACAGTGCTGGGGAGGTGATACGGCAGGGTCCCACTCTGGAAAATCAAGAGAGAGAAATCAAGAGAGAGTCTCCCGGGGGACCCAAAGGGAAGAGATACCACACTGCTGTTGCTGTCGTGTGAAGCCTCTTGGTCCTCTGCTAGCACTGCCTGAGCTGTGGTCACACTGAGCTGCTCCCTGTGCCAAGAGAGAGAGTGAAGAGAGCTGATTTCTGTTTCTGCTCCTTTTATATTATATCTTTTCTTGTTCTTTCTCATGCTCCCGTTCTGGTGTGTACTGCTTCTCCATTGGTTGTCAGCCTGGTTTGGTGTCATGTGGCACTGGGAGCTGTCCCCTCTCTGAGACCTCATCACAAGCCAATATGGTGGCATTTGCCACCAATACGCTCAGGGGCAACACTCGCGGCGGGAAGGGACTACCACCACTGCCCATCACCTAGCGCTTCAGGGAACCGGGGTGGGGCTGGGGGTGCCGGTGGCACTGCCCACAGGGGCACACGCTGCTCACCACAGGAGGCTGCCACTGCCACCACCACAGCACTGTGGAGACCCAGGGAGGCCCAGGGCACCGGCAGCACCACCTGTGAGGTGGCCAGAGCAGCCACCACACCCACTGCCATGGGCCCATCCTGCGCCATGGCGCTGGCCCAGAGGCTGCCCCCCCTCCATGCACTGGCCACTGCTGCCACCTCCATCGTGCGGGCACTGCCTGCCCCTGGTTGCCTTTCACCCCACACCATGGCAGCTGGGGAAGCTCTGCATGCACTCCAAGCCGTGATGCATTTGGCAGGAGCTGTGGCATGCCTGGCAGGGCTGCAGTGGTGCAGTGCGGGCAGGGGAAGCTGGCGGGAGCCTGCCACAAGCACTGGCAACCGGCTCAGCCCCAAGCCAGCATGGCAGTGGTGCTGTCCTGTTGCTGTTCTCAGCACGTGGCAGCAGCATGCTCTGAGCCACGCTCGGCAGTGCTGCTGCTCCTGGCCCCAGCCCAGTTTAGCAACACCGTGGCAGCAAGTGCGGGCCAGGCAGGGCTGGGGCGCGAGGGAGTGGCACCATCTCCTCCCACTGCGCCTCGTGTTCGCGGCCCTGTGGCGTGGCTGCATGGCGCTGAGGTCCAGCCATTTTGCTTGCTTCACAATCAGAGAAAGACAAAAAAAAGTTTTGAAAGATACCCCTCCCTCTCCTCTTTTCCCCAGTTAACCCGTAACAGTTTCATTTTGTGGATTTAGGTTTTGTTTTCAGTAGAGGCTGCAGGAAACATAAGCAGGCAATGTTTGGCAACAGATGAAGCAGAACTTCTAACCACTGATGTAAGTATAAATTTGAACCACTATTCTTCTAATCACTGATGTAAGTGTGAAGTTTTACAGTGACAACAAGAAGCTAAGGACATCAAGGTGACAGCTGTGTTTTGAGCTTTGATCATATAAATTGAGAACTGGTGCCAGCTGGGAACAGTTCAGCCCTTCCTGGGATCCAGCTTTAACAAAGAATCAGTTTTGCTGTGGGAGCTTGTGGGCCTTATTTGTTACACCTGACTGACTCATACTTAGAAAATATGTAATAAAGGACATTTTCTGGGTTTAGAATGGAAGAAATGCTCATCGTCATAGCTATGGTGGCTTGGCATAGGAGAATTTGAGGTACAGTATGATATTCTGCTAAAAGCAGATCAAGAAAATCTTCAAACCTGCTATTTTCTAATAGATCTTTGTCTAGTGTTACATCCAACTTCAATCAACAATATATAATGAGCACCTCATTAGTGCTCATGAGCTGTAATCTATATGCTTATATAAAATACAATTGTCAGCCTGGATGTTTACTTGAGATACAGATTTTTGTTTGTAAAGAATACATACACTGAGAGCTGAATTCTTTGAATAGCATGCATGAGGGAGTGTTGTCTCCCCAGTGTGTTAATGATTTGTTTATATTAAATACAGAAATAGTGCCTAGCACTAGGGGAGATGACTTCACCTGAAAGGGACATTACTAAGTCCCAAAGTGAGATGGGGAGGGCAAATAATCCCTCAGGAGAAGTGTCAAAACTATCAGTCTGATTAAATTGCAGATCAAAGGTGTCTGTGGTGGGGTAAACGTCTGAGCCTGAATGAGCTCAACAGGAATATACTTTCAACAAGATTTTCTTCCAAGAAGGAAAGACAATAGTTTCATCCTGAGAATAGTGTGCATGGGAGCATTTTAGTGGTATTTGAAAGGAAGAAAAATGTCTTTGAGTGAATTTAAAGTACAGACACATATAATCGTTATTCCCTATTTTATTTCTTTAAATTTGAATTTAAACCAAGTAATCAGTCTGTACATATTCGAACCACAGTAAATAGTTGTTTTCCATAACTCTTTCTGCATCTACTTCTGTATCTATTTCTTAATGTCTGTCTTAAGATGAAGTTGATTTGAGGGTAACTCAAACAGAATATTTTTTCCTCTGGATGTGATGACCCTCAAATTCCGGATTGTTTATCACTTTTCTGTGTCACCATCACAGCGACCATATTTTGGAGAAATGAAGAGTTAGTGTTCCTTCTCTAATTTATAAAAATGATTTGAAATATAGAGCATCTCTGTAAGTAAAATATCTTTCAAAAAGTAGTGTTAGCCAGT
The DNA here is from genome assembly GCA_013400695.1 of Neodrepanis coruscans. Lineage (NCBI taxonomy): Eukaryota > Metazoa > Chordata > Aves > Passeriformes > Philepittidae > Neodrepanis > Neodrepanis coruscans. Next base: position 9,414 of record VYZS01016510.1, read on the forward strand.
GTTTCAGTCTTTCGCTGATACGAGAGAGTGCTCATGCTGAACTCTAGCTGGAATTGGAAACAAAGGTATTTTTAAGAATCGGATCATAGGTGAACTGTATTCTCATAGTAGGAGATTAAAATAAGTTTTTAAAATCTCAAATTCATTATTTAATAAGCAAATAAAGGACAATGCAGCACAGGTCAGCTGTCATTAGCACATATTACAGTAATATAGAACATATCAGATCTATGATTGTGTGAATAATAAACAGGAAGAATATTTATTTTAGAAATTGCTACAGGTGTAAGACATTTAGGGCACATTCTATCTAACTTAATATCAGTTCAGCCTCAGAGTTTCAAGAAGGTTCTAGGGCCTGTGCAAATGGGATTTTAATAAGGAATACAGGTTCAGTGCCAGAGGGGAAAGAAATCTCCTCTGTTTATGATCAGAGCTGCTTTCTGATCTTTCCCTGTTGAAAACTCTCATTCAGCTTTAAAAATATGATTGTTCTCACTACTGATGCTTTCTAGAGTTCTTATTTCTTGTTACCATGACTAAAAGTAAGCTAGGCACAAGATGTTTACAATTGTTACTCATGTTTTCCTAAGCTGGTACTGATGTTGTTATCTCTGACTATTTCTGCTGCTCTAATTCTATGATTCTATCTTACACTATTCAATATAAGGTCTATTACAAGAGTGAAGATTAAATTTTTGATCTGTACCTGAACCTTAGTAAAATACTTTGGCAATCTTCTGTGGAGGTTAAAATTCAGTTTCTTTCTGTTTGAACAGGTCTGCCTAGCTCTTTTTAGTAGAAACCAAGAGTCATAATAAGTCACTTCCAAGGAGTCATAATAAGGTTTGTAATTTTTATGAATAATAGAACCACAGTAATGACATTATAAAGGCTAAAAAAAGATGAAAGATGCATACCCTAATGCTTTGGGATCCGTGTTACCTAGGTGGAATTCTAAAAAAACTCAGTGCCTATGAGGCTATTTCATCTATACTGGAAGTTCTTGGAAAAATTTCTTTGGCTATTTCCAAAGATGTGTATGGTCTGCCACTCTGAACTATTGTAGGCATTCTGGGGCTCTGAAGACTTACTTTTCAAGCCCCAAGAAACATGCAAGTCATCACCAAAAGCTAGCAAAGATATAAAGTATGTGCTATCAAAACTTCAAAGCAAGAAGGAGAAAAAAAAGCTGCAACTGTGGGGTTCACAGGAAATTTATTTTCCTAATGTTACTGATTTGACAAGGAGAAGGCATAAAACACTAAGGCCGTTGGTGCTAATAGAGAGGTGTGTTTTTGCTACAGAGTATCCAGGTCACATTAGTCAGTACGGTGCAGAAGTGTAATGAATCAACCTTTTATTGTAAGACACTTAGGTATTTTGGGTGATACCTTGTTTACTACAGGATTTTAACAATGTCTATAACTGGAGGTAATTTTGCAGGAGAGGAGGTGCTAGAATGCCGTTCCAGTAGTGACTGGGAGAGATGTTTTGCTGATGACCAGTCAAAATAGTTTCTACTGCAGTTTTATGGTTTGTTCTAACTGAGATCTTCCATTGTTAATAACTATTCCATGTTAGACAGCTTGTTAAGGAGAAAGCTTTTGAGTTTGTGAATATAAATCACCAGATGAGATAAGGATAAAAAGATTTAGCAAATAGAGATAAGATCAAACATTTAGGAAATAATAAGAAGATGCGAGAGTAGGATCTCAGAAAAATTGTAGTCCATTTGGACATCTTCTTGAAGAAGTTGTTCATGACAGTGTTAGCAGGAGATAACAATATTACTGGGTAATAAGGTGAAAAAAAAGGATTTTGAAACTGAGTTCTGTGTGATTTTGAATTAATATCTATAGAGTCCTGCTGGCTTAATCCAGGAATGTAAACTATGAGTGAAATTGATCCATCATATTTCTACTTTAAATAAAAAGCATGATTTCTCAGTTTGCATACTATCTTTTTTTTCTTTTTTTTTTTTCTTTTTCCCCTCCCAAGCAGTTTTCTTGTCTCTTTTCCCTTTCCCATAATACACAATCGACCATGAATCATGTTCCAAGAACAATTTGGACTGTTCTACGAAATCAATAGGAATGTTTTATTGCTTGTTTTCCTTTTTGCTTTATTTCCTTGTTCCTTACTGTGCTGCTGTCCTGTGATTTTTTTTTGTTTGTTTGTTTGGGAGACTAATGACCAACAGGTAAATTGTCTTGTTGGTTCCTTTTCCACTTAGTCAAAGGAAAATTCAAAATATAGTTTCTAAGGAAAATTAAACATATAGGTTCTTAGGAAAATTCTGAGGTAACAGAAAGAACTTTCATTGGTCCCAAGTTGGAGAAGGGTGGATGGAAGAAATGAGTGCAGGAGATTGTTCTTCCTTTGAAGCTTTGTTCCGATCTTTGAATCCTTAAACAATACCCTGATAAGAAAGACAGGTTTTACTGCTAGTTTATGAAGGACCTGTTTTCATGTGTACAGAACATCTATTCTCCCGGCTGTGAAGAACATTTCAGATATGCCTGAACTGAAACAAGTCGTAACTCTGGCAGTCACTGTGAATGATCATTACTTCTCAGTATTCATCACCTTACAAAGTTGGGTTCAAAGACACTTACACTGAGAGAAGGAAAATCTTGGCTTTTAATAGTCTTAGAGAGTTTTGCTGCTGCCTTGACTGGAGTCAAGATTTCACCCTGAATATATTTAGCCTGTTGAATTCCTAAATTCTACTATAGAGTAGATGCTTTCCTGTCTTTCTCTAGTGGCTAATATCCCTAGGACTTGTAGATCCCTTAAGAAAAAGAAACTGGAATTTAATTTTGTTGTGAGTTTTGCCTTAGAATCTTTTCATTCAGATTCATGACTCTGCACTCCTGTATTGAAATGCGAGAGATTGATCCGATTTTAAATGACAGGTGAATGTCTTCAGGCATATGGTGCATATC
>VYZS01016514.1:0-16246 GCA_013400695.1 Neodrepanis coruscans
CCAACTCAAATGATTCTATGATTATGTGATTCCATGATTTTTTTTCTCTGATATACTTTTTATCCTTTATCTATTACCTGACAAGAGTATTTTTATTTTGATTTTATATGATTCTTCAATAATCTGCCAAAAAAAGTAAACATTTTATATATTTTTCTATGTCAAGACATCCTTAATTTTTACTCCTACATACTATTCAAATTAATCAGTCAGTTAATATAAATACATCTTTCATAACATTACAAATAACACATTATGATTCAGGTCTTATACAGTTGTTATCCCTATTCCTTTTTTAAACAATATTTTTTTTACATGTCTTGATTTTTTTATACATGATGCATAGCTATTATTTCTAAGAGTCTTCATACAAAAGAAAATAATACTATAAAAATGGATATTCTTTAATCATAAAAATTATTTTAATGTATGAACATTTTTAGTCTGTGTTTCAATATGATAAAACTTCATTAGCATTTTTGATGACAAAAATAAATTGATTTATTATGATGCAATAGTTTTTAAATAATGGATTTTCTCTTAATACTTCAAATATTTTGATTCACACCCAGTTAGAATCTTAACAACTATTTTACAAGTTTTAGGTATATAACTATGATCCCAAAGAAATAAAGTATGTAATTCTCCATAACATCAGTGAGAATTTTGATGAGATATTGAATTATTTGAAGTTGATAAACAGCTCTTTCCATTCTTATGAAGAAATATTTATAAAAAATATGTATTAGAATTTATTGGAAAATGTTCTTTTTACTTGGGAATTTATTTGTTAAAAGAATGGAAAGAGTTTCAAATCAACCTGCTGAAAGAAGAGAGGTTTTTAAAGTTATTTTAGGGCTGTGGCTTTCTAAATCTCTGGATTTGTCAGGAAATCTTTGTGTAAGACTATATTTTTTTTACAAATCTATATTTTGCTTATTAAAAATATTGCTCTATGTGAACTCAAAGAAGTAATTTATAATTGGTTTTAATTTTTAAATGTCAGATTCTCAAAAGAATGTTAAATTACATTCTCCAGTAAGAATTTAGTTTTTAATCTGGGCTGCAAAGCCGCTGCAAGTATCTTTTCAATAGTTAATCTCCAAGAATAAGTTGATGCTGGATAAAAAGCTACATAACAGAAAATTATTATGTAACTGTTTACACGGCGTCATCTGGTTAGACACAACATCAAGCAAGTTGCATGGGTTTTTAATTTAAAAGAAATAAGGGTATCATGGCTTAAACTTGAGTGCAACAGTCTAAAAATTGTCTCTGTAGCTCTAAGTAGAAACAGGCTGTATTGTGTTTCTGTGGCCAGATTTTGGTAGAGGCTGGGGGTCTACAGGGGTGGCTTCTGTGGGAAGCTGTTTGAATTTTCTCCCATGTCTGGCAGAGCCAATGCCAGCTGGCTCCAGGAACCCCCAGGATGTTCCCCTGAAGCCCATGGTGCAACCCATGGTGAAGCAGCTGTGCCCCTGCAGCCCATGGAGGACCATGAGGGTGCAGAAATTCCCCTGCAGCCCACACTGGAGCAGGTGGATATCCAAAGGAGGCTGTGACCCTGTGGGTGGCATATGACCCATGCCTGAGCATGGCCTTGGCAGGGACTTCTTGACTCTTGGGGAGAGGAGCCCACACTAGAGCAGGTTTTCCTGGTAGGACTTTTGGCCCTAATGGGGACCCATGCTGGAGCAGGCTGTGCCTGAAGGACTGCACCTCATGAAAAAGTGGCCCACTTGGCAGCAGTTCATGAGTGTTGCTTGTGGATTGTTGTCTGTGGAGTGGACATTGCAGAAGTTTGTGGAGGACTGTCTTCTGTGGGAGGGACCCCATGGGGAGCAGGCAAAAGGACTCCTCTCACTGTGCAGCAGCAGAAATAACAACTGACTGTAACCTTCATTCCCTATCTCCCTGTACTGCTGCAGAGGGGGGACGTAGAACTTGAAAGGAGGGAGGGGTGTGGGGAAGGCATTTTTCAGATTATTTTGCTTCTCACTCTCCTGCTGTGATTATGTTAGTAATAAATTTAATTAATATCCCTATTGTAGTTTGTTTTGCTCATGATAGTGATCAGTAAGTGATCTCTCCTGGTGCTTAACTCATGAATCCTTCATTGTATTTTCTCTTCTCTGTGCTATTGCAGAGGGGAATGAGAGAGTGGCTTTAGTGGATATCTGGCATCCTGCCAGAGTGAACCCACTACACAGGAATATTGACAAAAGACTGTATCAATGTAAAGGCTGGAACATTTCCAATCTGGTAAACTAATAATTTGTTGTGTTGTAATTCTTACTTATCATAATAACTGCTTGGTAGGGGGAATGTCAATAGTTAATCGGTCTTGCATATTTCCATAAAAAGATTGGCTTAGTGGTCTCATAAGTGATTTGTGTTGCAGTTTAATTGCATAAAAATTGCAGAAATTATTCAGAAACAAATTGAATCACTATAAAACAGCATTGCAAGGACGAGAGCTGCTACATGTCAGACCTAGAGGCTACTCCAAAGCTGCCAGTATAATTGGCTAAGGATTTTCCAGACAGATACTGCTGATAGAAAATAGTGTTCCACTCCCTGACATTTGGTTTAACAATGGTCAAATCTAAGGCAAACATAAGTGATACTGTTCTTCATTCCCACACAATGTTATTTTATGCCTACTACAGGTAAGCACAGTTGTGTTTTCCTAGTTCTGTCTTAGACAAACTCCTATAGGAAATCTGCAGCCCTCAGAAGCTGATTTGTGCACACAGAATAAACTTTTCAAACGCTGCTATGGAACTAAAATGTCATTTGTGCTTCACAACACAGATTCTAAGAAATGGCAGCTTGAGAGTGAACAGTTTTAATAGAATCATAGTGATCTTCACAACTCTTTAGTGAGCAAGTCAGAACTAATAAAAAATCATGTTTGTGTTCTGATACTTTGTTCCTTGTAGAATTACAGAAAGAACTGTCTTTGGTTATATGGTGCCCTCTACTGAAGTCCGGAAGATAACTTGGAGCAGAAAGTTGTTTGTTCTACCACATAATGATTAAGAGATACATCAGGTCAGGGGAAACCCAAATTGGAAGCATGAATATAAACTGTAAGCCTGCCACCCAAAATTGTATTTCAGAATGAACCACATATCTGTTGATCACTCAGAGAACAACTGATCTGAATCTTCTGACTTTCTGAACACAGGAATGGCAAAGGCTCAGCCTATGCAATGAGAGGCTGCTCTGTTTTGAGCACAGGAACAACTTGATCATTAGTGAGAGAAAATAGAGTATGACTGAGATGGATACAAAAGCATAGGTCCTGTGTAGACAGAAGTTGTTTATTTATATTTTCATTTGAACTTTGAGTTTAGTGAGGGATCCAGGGAAAAGGGCAAGGACAGTAAAATGTCAAATAAAATGTTCTTCACATAGGAAAAATAATTCTAGTTATCCAAAGACTGTCATGAGTCCAAAGACCCTGGAGCCATAGAAGATTGTTTTCTGAAATTTAATTGAATTAGCTAAGGGAACATCTGTGCTCAAAAAGTTAAACTGGACATCACAAATTTTTAAGAAAGAAATAAAAAGTGAAAGAGAAAATTTCATTATGCCATTATTCTGCTATATGGAAACCCCTTATTCTTTCACTATCCTTAGGACTGTATGCAGATCTCGTCCTCCCATCTCAAAACTCCTGCAACAGAACTTAAATAGAAAGAAAGGAAAGCAAAGAAGATGATTAAATATATTAAAAGGTTGCTGTATGTGGACAGATTAAAAGACTATAAATCTTAGTCTGGGAAAGAGGAAATCGAAAAAGATACAGCATTAAAAAGAAGAACTCCACAGGTTTATTACCTAGCTTTGCTAAAGAATTGAGGCAGGTAAGTAAAGTGCGGTGGCGAGGGAAGACCCGCACAATCAATATGATTGATAAACAAGCTTTGTTTATTTTCAATGCACACCTCAATTTATTCTCTACATACATGAATATGCATGCAAAGCTCATTTTATTGGTTATCAGCCTAAAAGTTACATCTGCATGGTCCCCCCTACTTGCGGTTACCAGCTAAGCTTACTTCTTCATTTTTACAGACACATATATCCTGTTATTGTCTACTCTTAACTGTCAAGGACACTCTGCCCTTGCTAACTTGCTGATAAAGCATGATTAGCACTTTGCATTAAACATGGAGTGCGGCCTAGTCATGCTAACAAGGCGCTTGCTTGTACAATTGTTCTAAGAAGCCATGACCATGGCCCTCAAGCCATCCTTCAACAGTACAGAATTTGACAGGAGGTTTAATTGCTATATTTTCATACAAGATATAAAAATCTGTGGGACTAAATGAAAACATAAAGTGGTTCAAAAATCTCAAAAAAAATTTTGGTAGAAAAGGTTTTTTGGTAGCTCAGGGGTTATATTTCTCTTTTAGCTGTCTTTTTTTCCTAAGTACATGCAAAAGTCTCAGATTAGATAGAAGGCTAGACAGGCCTTTGACCTTTTCAGATGGTCTTAACTTACTTTTCTTTATGCCTTGCTCATCAAAATAGAAAAAAAAAAACAAAACATCAGGACAAGTAAGATAGTATATAGGATATTTTACATTGCTTGTTCATTATTTTATTATTTAATATTATTTACAGACCTTGACATCTTAGAAGTCACAATTATAGCATGACCGTGTTAGATAGGAGAATTACATGTCCTGTGAAGCTGCTTGTTGAATAAAACTATGACACTGGCATATTCAAAAAATGTGCTGGAATTTTTGTTGCCATCTAAATTTACCTCTGGAGAAATTATGATATTGAGACCTTGCCTTCCCCTCCTCTTTCATACCATTGCACATGCTCTTTCCTTGCCTTGTCCTATCTTGCTTTTCTCTGGTTGTGGCATTGCCAAACTGAGGCAAGTCCTCCGTCTTAGTGTCTCAGTATGGGGTTAAAACTTCCCATGTAGCTCTGCATGCCATACATAGGATGTTCAGGATTTAGCAAGGATTCAATTCTTTTGATCCTCATGGGACATGAAGTGACTGCTAAGGGAAAGTCTCAAGGTGAGAAATGAGTTACCTTGAGAGCAGGTCCTAAGCAGGCTACTCCATAAATCCATTAAGACTCTGTACAATCATTCGTCTTTGGATCTGAGCTTAAATGGGGAGGCAGCTGGCAATAGCTCAAAGCAGCTGTTCTCTTTCCTTTCTCCCTGCTGCCAGGACAGGTGGCCTCTCAAAATTATCTTGTTTGTTAATACACATATAATAAAATTACATTTGCTTGGTTACATTTGGCAAAAATCAAATCCTTCTGTCAGTCTTCATCAAGCCCCCACCATTCATAATGTTGCAATAGCTGGGGACTGAAATGGTGGGTGTTTCCGTCAGTACTTTTGCAAAACAGATGAGGTATATTGGACCAAAACTTGCTAACAAGTCTAGCTGAGCCTCTGCGCTCTTCAAGGTGCCATAGAGAATTTGGGTTTAGCTTATCCTTTTCTACTTACTCTTTTGCAGTGTCACCTGGGTGTTAATTTTCAAGACACTTTGTCCAAGCCATCTTGGAACTAGGAAAATACAATCATTACTAGACATTAAGCATTTTTCAGTCTCCTGGATTTTGTTTGTAAAAAATAAAATAAGAAACCTCTACTACTCTAAAAAAGTATTTGTTCATCTTCTCTTTAGAAATAAAATTAGTCAAAACACAGTGTTGTTTTTTTTCAAAAAATAAGTCACAGTGGAATATGCATCTTATTTCTTCAGCTTCCAAATTACTGTTAAATTGTTTAACACTGTTAAATTGTTTAGAATGGTTTTTCTAATAACCTCTCTCTGATGGCCCTTTTTTAATATGTCTTTGGAAATCAGAACTAATTAGAGTAGCTGTAGAACCGTTTGGCATATGTCTCATAAAATTCTTTACCCCCTGCCCTCCTCCATACTTAATAATTCCTAATTAACTTCGAAAAGAAAATGAAAAGGAGTTGACACACCTCTCGGTTTTCACCCAGACAAACACAGTAGATGTCTCCACAGAGTACCTTTGAAAACAACACTCACACAAGAATGAGTCAATTAGTTTATAAAACTGAGAAAACACTTTATATTTTATATATATATTTTATATTTTATATATATATGTGACTTGCACACAGGTCTTCAGGTTCTAAAATATGTCTTCTTTTCTAAATATCCTAGGTACGTCCCTTTAGGTCAAACACTCTTACTTTTCAATACATGTGAGGTTTTTACTCCTAAATTGTTGTATTTATATATATAATCTGTATAATAACAGATCACAATTAGCTTCAACAAAACATATATCTCATGGGTTGAAGGAATAAAAAAGAAGCAGTGAGAAAGGAGCTAAAATGAGATACTGACTATATGAGCATCTACTTATGTCAATGCTTTATAAAAGCTGAGATTACTCAGGCTTATATTTTAAACTAATGCATAATTAGATTATGATGCTCCCAGTTAAGAAATTGAGAACGTACTTCCTCAAATTCTAGTGTCTGTTAAAACTAATTTTCCTCTTGCAGATTTTAAGATTTTAGGGACAGTGAATATATTTCATATGTGCATCATGTCTTATGATTTTTCTTTACAATTGAAATGGCCAGCTCTGGGTAACAGCCAGGCTCCCACCCAACCACTCACTCCCCTTCAAACAGCACGAAGGGAGAGAAAATAGGAAAAAAGCAGTAATGAGAAGTCTTATAGGTAGAGATAGAGAGATAGATATAGAGAGATTGCCTATCACTTAGAAATATGGGCAAAATGGATTGAACTAGGGGAAAAAAAACCCTGCCAATTTAAACAGATTTGGGTGGTGGGAAACAAAAAGAGAAACAATAAAACAGATACTTTACTCACCCCTGTTGTGTTTTAGGAATAATATACCTAGTATTTTGTTCCCACTGAAATACTTCAAAGCATGTGCGTCTTGCTCACTCCCACCTTGCCTTCCTTCTGAGGCAGAATAGAAAGGGAAATTGGAGGCACAAATGTAAGGATCATGGATTGAGATAAGAACAATTTACTGAAAGAAGCAATGAGATAAGAAAACAAATAGCAAAAGCAACAATACTAATAATAGACTATACAAGAAACAAATGATTCACATGAGAGTGCTCACCCTCTGCCAGAGTACTGGACAAAAAGCAAGCCCTTCCCACATCCCCAAAACATGAGTGAGGTGGTATAGAATAACCTCTGGATCCTAACCATGCCACTGCATGGCTACACATGGCAACTGCAAGAATTAACGGTGTCCTGGATGGAACCAGGACTACTCCTTTCCCAAGCTCAGCTTCATTCCATCACAACTGTTCCCCACTCCAAGCAGTGCAGGAGGAGTCATAGAATCACAGAATCATAAAATGGTTTGGATTGAAAGGGAACTGAAAGATCATCTAGTTCCAACTCCCCTGCCATGGACAGAAATCAGATTGCTCAGAGCCCCATCCATCCTGGCCTTGACCACTTCAACAACAGGGCATCTAAAACTTCTCTGAGGAACTTATTCCAGTGCATCATCATCCTCCCAGAATAGTCAGGAAATTCATCTGAATATCTGATCTAAATCTATTCTCTTTCAGTTTGAAGCCAATACATCTTGTCCTGTCACTCCATACACTTGTAAAAAGTCCCTCTCCATCTTTCTTGTAGGCTCCCTTGAGGTACTGAAAGGCCACAACTAAGTCACCTCAAAGCCTTCTCTTCAACCTGAACAACCCCAATTCTCTCAGCTGTTCCTTGTAGGAGAGGTGCTCCATCTCTCTAATCAACTTGATGGCTCCCCTCTGGATCCATTTCAACAGGTCAATGTCTTCCCATTGCTAGAAACCTCAGAGCTGGATGCAGTACTCCAGGTGGGGTCTCAAGAGAGCAGAGCAGAGGGGCAGAATCACCTTTCCAGCCTAGTGGCCACACTGCTTTTGTTGCAGCCCAGTATATCATTGGTTTTCTGGGCTGCAAGTGCACCTTGCCAGCTCATGTCCAGCCTCTCATCTACCAGAACTCAGTTGACAGATGAAATCAGCTATGTCTGATGTAGGGCAGACCTTGCATCTTCTCACAGAGGCCACCCCTACAGCCCTCTACTGANAACAACAGGGCATCTAAAACTTCTCTGAGGAACTTATTCCAGTGCATCATCATCCTCCCAGAATAGTCAGGAAATTCATCTGAATATCTGATCTAAATCTATTCTCTTTCAGTTTGAAGCCAATACATCTTGTCCTGTCACTCCATACACTTGTAAAAAGTCCCTCTCCATCTTTCTTGTAGGCTCCCTTGAGGTACTGAAAGGCCACAACTAAGTCACCTCAAAGCCTTCTCTTCAACCTGAACAACCCCAATTCTCTCAGCTGTTCCTTGTAGGAGAGGTGCTCCATCTCTCTAATCAACTTGATGGCTCCCCTCTGGATCCATTTCAACAGGTCAATGTCTTCCCATTGCTAGAAACCTCAGAGCTGGATGCAGTACTCCAGGTGGGGTCTCAAGAGAGCAGAGCAGAGGGGCAGAATCACCTTTCCAGCCTAGTGGCCACACTGCTTTTGTTGCAGCCCAGTATATCATTGGTTTTCTGGGCTGCAAGTGCACCTTGCCAGCTCATGTCCAGCCTCTCATCTACCAGAACTCAGTTGACAGATGAAATCAGCTATGTCTGATGTAGGGCAGACCTTGCATCTTTTCACAGAGGCCACCCCTACAGCCCTCTACTGACAACAGCTTGCTACAAACACACTAGTCTAATGTGTCTAGTTCCTGGGCATTCATCTTGCTATTGCTTGCTGTACATATAGCTCAGTTGTACATGTTGCATCATATAACATTTCCTTCTCCACATTTCCCGGTTAATTTTAAGGAAAAACTTAAATTTCTAGGTTTATTTCCAAGCATTATTAATAGAAAACTTCCTTGAGAGTAAAATACCACATGCAGACTTTATAATAATAATAATCATACTAGTTTATATAAACTTATATACATTTTCATTCAACATTTAAAAGAAACTGCGGGCATTCACTGGTGTACAACAGTACAGAATATTTTTAAAGCAATTTTTAAATTTTAGAGTACCTAGGGAAAATCACATCTCACCTTATAAACATCCTGTGAATGTTCTGTTTTTCCATTCTATCATACTACAAAAGCCTTTTTAATGCATGAATTGCTGAAAAAGAGGGAAGGTAAGAAAGGAAAGTGAGACAAAGTACAAGAATGAAGGAAAGATATCAACATGCACTGAGAAAATGTCTTTCCTTAGGAATGAAAGTATAAGAACTTCATATATATAATAGAAACAAATGTAGAGCAGTATTTCTGACATTTCAAGTAAATAAAAATACAAGAACTAAATCTGTAATCTGCTATAGATTTGAAATTTTTCACAACTTTCTATGAATTTTTAGCCACTTCTGTAGACCTCTATGCCCAAATTCTTTAAACAAAACTTATATTTTTTTCTTACAACTGTAATGGTTTAGCTTAAAAACCACAGGGGAAGACTAAGAAAAAATAACTCTTTTCCCTGCGCTTACATCCGGCTGGGAGGAGTAGCCAGGTTACCAAGGTTACCTCTGCCTGGGTTTTTTCCCATCAGCCCCGGAGACCCACAAGGAATGCTGGGAAGGAGCTGGGATTATAAATGCAGGAAGGAGCCCTCACTCACTCTCTTTTCACCGGGACCTGGAGCTGAAGGCAGGGCGCCTCTACTCACCACGGCCTTGAGGATTTCCCCCCCTCTTCCCCTCCTGGACTTTGCTGCCGCTGTTTCTTCTCCACTGAGTTCCCTGAGGTCGCCACTGCTTTTTTCTCCCCCAGCCTCAGAGGACCCCTTTGGGAGGACTTCTTCACAGACACAGCACCCCTGAAGGGACTGCCGCCGCCTTTTCCACAGATAAATTTTATTTTTGGAGTTGTGAGTGCCGGCCTCTGGACCTCTCCTGTGTTCTTGGGAGGGGTGTCCTCCTCTTCTGGGTTGCTAGTTTGTTTTTTTTTTCCCCTTTCCCCATGGCGAGGATGGGGAGTGGGGCTGCTTTGCCCAGGGGGTATGGTGTAACCTCTATCCTTTCCCCTCTTCCCTTCTCAGGTTACACATGGTCGGTGCAGGGGGGTGGGGGCTGTATTGTCCAGGGTAGGGTGTAACCTATATTCCCTTCCCCCTTCCCTTCTCAGGTGGGTGTGTCTGTGTCTCTCAGAGGGAGTCCTGGCTGGCAACCACAGCGCCCTCTTCTGGCCATAATTGGGCCATTACACCCATTTATTCCCCCATATATCTACCTTTTAATAAATTGCTGCCTTCCCTATCCGTCTCTTGTCCATTGATAAACCTAATATTGTCCTAAACCAGGACAACAACAAACTCCATAAAGGTAGAATTCCATCAGTATTTTCCATGCAATCTACAAAACAAATTCTCAAAGACAACTGACTCTATTATCTTTTTTGACAGAAACTCAGTTTTATGTGTTCCTTTTTATAATATTTTTAAATTGTAATTTCAATTGCATTTCTTAGTATAAAGACATATTAGCTAAAACAATTGGCATACAATTTTTCTAAATCTTTAGGATCAGGATGTTTCACGTCTACTTGGGACAGTAGTATTCCTTGAAATATTACATTAAAACAAATGAAAAAATACTTCTGCAAGATAACCTTTTCTGTTGTTCAAATTGAAAAATGTATTTCCCGTATTTTTAAATAATTTTTGGAATTCAGTTCCTTATATCCAGGGTATGTGCCCTCTTACTGTTACTTGAAAGAATGGTTCCAGCAAGAAAAATAAGCCATGCATGTGTAACTTACTATGCAGCGATGAAATGAAACTGATGCTATATATGCAGTTAAATGCAAGAATAAGAAAAAATCAATCCTTAAAGTCATGTTTTTACACTAGTTGATATTTCTTCAAGTTATCACAGTATCACAGTATTAAGATTGGAAAAGACCTTTGAGATCATCTAGTTCAAACTATAACGCAACACCAACCCATCATCTAAAGCATAACACAAAGTGCCTCATCCAGTCTTCTCTTAAATATCTCCAGGGACGGTGACTCCACCACCTCCCTGGGCAGCCCATTTCAATGATGAATCACCCTTTCAGTGACAAATCTTTTCCTAATATAGAGAGTAAGTTTGGTTCTTTCAATGGCTCATTCAAGGTTCTGCTCAGCTCTCCATCTCACTCTTGTAACTATGATGTTTGCTACAGATAGTAATCACCTTTTGTGTAAAAATTGAGTTCATATTAACCTTATCAATCATCTTTTTTAATGTCAACATTATGAGATACTGTTTAGGTGAATTTATATCAGCAGTTACACTAGCTCAAAAGCAGAGAAAATAATCTGAAAATTAAACAACAAAAATCAACTGCCAGTGTAAGAGGATAAGCCTAGAAGAGATTATTTTTACAAATCAAATATATTTGTCTCCCATATTCAACTTCTACTCCCTATGTTTATATCTGCAAATTTTTTAAAATTTATTTATCCACCTCTTAGTTCTGATTATTCTATATTAAATGAATAATAAATATAATGTTACAACTGTCACCGGCAGCAAACATCTTAAAAACCTGAAAACAAAGGTCAGTTCTGAAGAAGGTTCAAAAAAAAAGGTAAGTTCCTAGCTGTTGTATGAAGCAAAATGGAACTGATATTGACTCTGTGTACACAGGCATTGATAATTCTTATAGAAATTCAATTGCTTTTTAACTATCCTAAAATTGTTAAATGGGTCCTACTTTTACTACAACTCTGGGTAATATATATATAGGAAGAATGTGATGTTGGTGAAAGTAGGATGAGAGAGAACAGGATGATATACAGGTCTTTCAATGACTCAGTTGTCATTGCTTTTATTTTTTGTGCTTCGTGTAGACCTCACACAAGCACTCCCTTAGATTACTTTGTTTTACTGATTCAGACTCCAACAGCAGCTCATTAACTGCTGGAAAACAGACCTCATGAGAAAAGCATTTAAAAACATCCCCAATATATGTCACTCAACTACTACTCCTATACATATCCTCTGAACTTAATATATGCTACTTTTCTTTTAGAAATGTGCAGACTTTTAACCTTATTCATATTGTAGAAAATACACATCTTTATTTGTATTTTGATAATATTGTAAAATAATGAGATGAATTCCTCAATTTCCATTTTTTTTTTCTCATCTCTCAAATGCTCTTCATGCTAAAGCAGGAAATGGATGACTGAAGTTTTACCAGCTTTCTCATCAAAGACAAACTTGGTAACAAAGAAAATCTTGTCACCTTTTAATATTTTACACTCACACCTCAGCTGGGAGCATACAGAGGTGGGAAGCATTCAAAGATACAACAAAGTGGACAGCTACACTAATCAGAAGAAAACCCAGCTATAAACATATTTCCATGAAATAGACTTCAGGATTTCATATGACTTGTAAAAAGCCTTCCCAATTCCATTCTTCTTGAGAATGATTGTCACCTTAAGACCCAGAGAGACATGAATGGATGAAGACAGTACCAGAGAACAGCAGTAGGTACTGTGAATGTTGTTCTTTTGTAATCATTTTAAGAGTATTATTGATGTTTTCTTGTATTAATGAGATAATCTGGACTACTAGACTCCTAAAATGTTGATTACACTAGCAAAAAGTACATACCTGCATAGGCGGTGTGCTTCTTTCTCCCATGACAACATTATGAAGGTAATAATAGATTACACATAGTTTTTAAGGACAGTCTATATGATATAAACACGTATTGAGGAAAATATACACATGGATATATACGCACATGCATATGGATATTAGTAATTTCTTTCTGAAAGAGATTCAAATTGATCACAGTTCTTCTATTTGTCCTCAAAAAAAAGGGAAACTCACCTAAGCAAAATATAGTTTACTGTAATTTTTATTCTTAATGGGGAATGGTAAGTAGGAAACACTATTAGTCAAAAGTCACTCCCATCTATAAAGCTCCATTAAAGTCAGGGGATTACATAAATAAAGCAGTAGAACTTTGTCCCGGTTTAGGACAATATTAGGTTTATCAATGGACAAGAGACGGATAGGGAAGGCAGCAATTTATTAAAAGGTAGATATATGGGGGAATAAATGGGTGTAATTGCCCAATTATGGCCAGAAGAGGGCGCTGTGGTTGCCAGCCAGGACTCCCTCTGAGACACACACACACACACACACCCCTTCCACACCGTAACCTGAGAAGGGAAGGGGGGAAAGGATAGAGGTTACACCATACCCCCTGGGCAAAGCAGCCCCACTCCCCACCCTCGCCATGGGGAAAGGGGAAAAAAAAAACAAACTAGCAACCCAGAAGAGGAGGACACCCCTCCCAAGAACACAGGAGAGGTCCAGAGGCCGGCACTCACAACCCCAAAAATAAAATGTATCTGTGGAAAAGGCGGCAGCAGTCCCTTCAGGGGTGGTGTGTCTGTGAAGAAGTCCTCCCAAAGGGGTTCCTCTCAGGCTGGGGGAGATGAAAAGCAATGGTGACCTCATGGAACTCAGTGGAGGAAAAGACAGCAGACAGCAAAGTCCGGCGGGGGAGGGGGAAAATCCTCAAGGCCGTGGTGAGTAGAGGCGCCCTGCCTTCAGCTCCAGGTCCGGGAAAGAGAGAGGGCCAGTGCTCTGTCCTGCAGATTATAATCCCAGCCCCTTCCCAGCATTCCTTGTGGGTCTCCGGGGCTGATGGGAAAAAACCCAGGCAGAGGTAACCTTGGTAACCTGGCTACTCCTCCCAGCCAAATATGGGCACAGGAAAAAGAGTTTTTCTTCTTTGTCTTCCCCTGCGGTTTTTAAGCCAAACCATTACAAACTTGTTCTCCATAGCTATGCAATTAACATTAATAATAGCAACATTTTATGCAAAGTGAATTTCAGTTCTCATGAAAGTTGTTGATTGTCTTAGAGATTTCAAACCGGCTTCCTGCTGCAGATCAAATAGCTCAGACGCAACACCTCAAGCTGAAATTGATTCTATCATTGTGCCTGACTACTGGTGTCAAGGGACTGTTTCTAAAGGTTCAGTCAGTTGGGATGAGATGAATTATTTGTTACAGTTACTGAATTATTTATTTCTGTTCACAAATAGGCTTTGATTGATATATATGTATTTGAAAGGCATCATTGTTCAATAATTGTAACCAGACAATATCTAACTTTTGCGCGCATCGCTAAAGTCTCATTCTTGCATGTCACTGAGACTTGTCGTGCCATTTTTTGTGACGTGGCATTTTTGCTCTTTGAAAAATTGACTGAAGACTTCAGGACAGTGGTGAATGAAAAAATAACAAGACTGAGAAATTGGTTTGTTTTGCTAAAAAATATTCACAGTTCAATACAGATCATTCTTCAGGACTGCTTTCTCTGATATCAGTAATCACAGAAATAATACCCTCATTCCTTTTTGTGAGCATCAAATAAAAAGGGTCAAAACTAAATGCTGAGGTAAATGGCTATCCGAAATCTGAAGAACCATACATGCATACTGGATTTTATCAGTCCCACATAAGTTTTAGAAAAAAGAGGAATAAGAGGAAAAAGGAAATATGAATTCCATCTTAGTCTCTTTTACCTTGGAACTCAAAACGTAGGCAGAATGCTGCATAAGCCTGCAGTTTCACAGCAGGACAAGATGAAACAGCTCCTCTTTGATTTGCTTCCGCTTTCTCCATACACATTTTTTTTCACCTGCTTTAGTTGTCTCTGGAACTCATAAAATCCTGTGGTGAGCTGGTCACTCAAAACTGGTAAAAATATATATTTGTATACATTTATATTTCCATGTTGTTGGCTATTTTCTGTGTTAATACCAATTAGGGAAAAGTGTGATAAAGATTAAAAGTGGTATAAAACAGAGGGCAGAGGTCAAGAAGATGATATCACATTAGCTGGAAATTGCTGGTTGATACAAATAGATCTGAAGTCTAAGATCCATACAGTCATGTTTTGATTATGATTCTGTTTTGCTAACACAAAAACAGCATAAAGTTCTCCCTAAACAGTGAATCAGCTGCCTTCATGTGGCTGCCTATGGATTTAAACACTAGCTCTTGAAATGAAAGACCTACTACAGTAATAAATTTGAATATTTCATTTTTTAAAATTATTTCTTTTTTAAAACATGATTTCTCCCCTTACAACTTCAGACTTAAAGAAAATGAGTAATACGTGTCTGGCATTTCAGAGTGTGGGATGTAATCATAATGATGGTGGAGTGGCTTTGTGAAGTGCTAATACATGCCTTCTATCTGAGCAAAGAACCTGCTGCAAGGACAGCCAACAGCCTCCTCTACTCATCATTATACTATACCTTCCTTTCTATGGGAAATATTGTAAATCATTCTTGAGGATTATTTTACCTTCAGTAAGCTAAGAGAGGAGAAGTGGGTGTAAAATGAAACTTAACAAGCAATTTTTTTTAACCCTGGTATTTAGAAGCTAAATATATATGCATCAAGTATATGTAATTGTAGAAGGTATCAGGTAAGTAAAAAATTTGGCCTATTTCCAAAACAGCAGGACACTTCATTTGCTGAATACCCAAGGAAAGGACATGACTACATCATGCAAAAAGAGATGGCTACAGGCTTAGATCCTTACTGTGTGGAAAGATTGGTTTAAAATGTAAGTAATATAAAATTAAATACTTAGAGCATAGTTCCATGAATACAAGGGAATCCTTTCTGTGTTTATATAACCCAGTAAATATGCTTTTTGTCTTTTGTAGTAAAAGACCACAGTGCCAAACCACTTCTTATCCAGAACAGGTATGAAGAATCCTATGTTTGTACAAGGTTTAATGAACTAGTGCCTATCCTTGGCTCTTACGAGTAGGTAGTGAGCACATATTGCTCATATAGGTAGTGAGCACAGTAGGTAGTGAGCATTTCCTCAAAAAGCTATAAACTGATTTAGTCTGGTAAAAAGAGTTTCCTACACTCTAAAGGACATTCAAAAGACAGTGTCTCTCGTCTTCAGGAAAATACTTGTTTTAGTCTTTCAGAATTCTTCGTAATACCATTATTTGTAATCAATTGTACAGGAATATAAGGTACCAAAGTATAATTTCCTATTCTTACAATATTTCTGCTATATTCTTTAAGAAAATGTATCAAAGTTTAATGAAATCCCTTGACAAACGTTGACTATGTATTGTCGTGGTTTTACCACTAGGAGGCGTGGTACTGACAAGAGAGATCCAATAGAAGCAACACACCAAAAAAA
>VYZS01016514.1:31336-49889 GCA_013400695.1 Neodrepanis coruscans
TACTCTGGAAACCACCACACTTGGATTTTGACTTGTGATAAACATCCTGTTTTGAAAGGTAAGAACCTAGGGTAGTCAAGCCCTAAATCTCCTTTTTGATTGCAGAATGTCTGGTGGTTAGTCCTGAGTGCTGTCTGTTGTCTCTGCCTCTGCTTCTATGAGACTTCAAGCTAAAGCAGAAATGACTGAGAAACTTAGCTAACTCTTGGTGATGTTTAAATTGTAGTAGGTTCTATACAAAATTAGTTTCTCCAGACCAAAACCTTTTTTTTAAATATTTATAAAGTTTATATCTTTTTTTATCTGGAAAAGCATTAACAGAAATAGAAAAGGTCTGACAGAAGGATTCTAAGTGTACAGAAACTTCCTGAGAAAAAATGAGAGATTTGGAGGTAATTCTGAAGGATATATTTTAAAAAATAGCCTTCAGTGGAATATTGTCATCCTCACAATTCTTTCTCAGATGCAACCTAATTTGGGAAGCTCCCAAATTTCTGAAAGACCTGGACTCTCCCAGTCTTACATTCAGGTTAAATATCTGAAGAGATTATAGTTTAATAAACAGAAGCAGAGTTATTCAAAATTTATATCTACTTATGCAAATGTAAACCCTGAAATCACTGGAAGATTCTTTGCCTGATAAAAGGAAAGTGCACAATCAGTTCAGCTTCTGATACAGACACGTCACTCAAAATTACTTCACATTTCACTTCATCTGACAGTTTTTATTGGCAATTTGACACTTACTCTTAAAAGTGATCACTCCAGCTCATGGATCTGGCTTATCAGAAGGGAAATCTCTTTACAGCTGTGATTGAGCCCTGTCTGAGCTCTGGCTGTTTCAGGGACATCAGAAGAATTACACTTCAAGGTTATAAGTATAGACACATACATTCAAAAATGTATAAAGGGAATTACAGTGCATCTGTAATTGTATCATAATATCAATTCAAATGTCATTACATCAAATAATATCAACAGTATACACCTTGAAATTATCTCATCTGTATTTTCCTGGTTAATAAAATTGTTCACGCATCATTATTTTGATTTGCTTCCACTCTGTGATGTTAGATAAATTGACTTCTTTACTCAGGTGCACAATACCATGACATATTAAACCTGATTTTGACATTTCTAGAAAGAATAATGAAAATTTGTAGATGGGAAATATGGTATATTTCATGCTTATTGAGCATGTGCAAATTGTTGTTCTATTACATTCACCTTTCACTTCATGTGTTACAAATATTACAGGAGACAGATATTTTCACACATTAATTAGTAATTAAAAACCTTATAAATAAAATCAATTCATGAAACCTTGTCTTATTAAAATGCAAACTATTATTCCAAATGACTTTTAAATAAGAAATGAACAGAAATGTTGAAGATTGACTACTAACCATGCAAGAACATCTTCAATAACAATTTGTTGAATATTAATGAACTGAAAATGTCATTTCTGGTCCAATTACTACAAGTAATTAGGGTTTTTTTAATTATCGAGGAAGTCGAATTTTAATAAGGTCAATTTTACAATTACAGTTTTGAAAAAAATCCTAATTGTATTGTCATCATCTTATATAAAAAATGGAATCAACTCCATAACATCTGCTGAAATTAATGTAAAGAAAGAAAAACACTGTGTTTATTCAGTAGGAAAGGACATTTTAATGGGATAAAGATTGCTACTAAAAGTGGAAAACAAAATATTTCTACTACATTAGTGTTAGTTATAGTAACAGAAAAAGAATTATGCCATTATATTAAAAAATATTTTGTACTAATGATTAAAGCAGAAACTAACTTTTTCTTTTGAAATGTTTATTTTGTAATTGATAAGTTTATTGAAAATACTTGCTTCATAACTTGGAGAGATACCCCTTTTTATTAATATGTTTTCTAACTTCAGTTTTTATAGTGTTATTTGCTATAAAAACATAATTAAGTCAATAGTGTGTTATACCTGAAGAACTTAAAACTCATACATTTATGCATCCTGTTGTTTATTATCTTTGAGAAAATATCTACTTACTTACTTACTTACATGTCTTACTTACTTATCTTACTACTACTTACATATCTTACTACTTACTTACTTACATCTTTGATGTAACTTGAAAAGTTGGTTGTAAGAAGAAATTTTCAATTTTAATACAGTAAGAGAATTTTATTGAAAAGATTTAAACTTTAATCTTGCATCAAGATAGCCTAGGTGCAGTTAACATTGTCATTACAAGCTATATTTTTCCAACCATATAACATTGTCTTCTCTCTTCTCATCTCACCTATTACCCATACAAATAAAAATATAAATCCAAAATTTTATTTTTTTAATGCAATTGATTATTCATTGAAAGTATTAAATACACAGCCCATATATCTGTTAAGACATACTCTCAGATTTTCAAATTTACTTCAAAATTTTCCTTGTTATAAAAAGTCATAAGTCTATCTATGTAAATTTCAGCTGTTACATTTATAATTAGTGTTTCTTCAAATCATTTTATTGACAAAATTTAAAAAAAAACTGTCATAGTACCATTTTATTGGACAAAAGCACATTATTTCTTATTTCATTACCAGTGTGTCTAATGAACTGTTTTATTTATTTGAATACTTTCTACAGACAGAAAAGCTTCTCTTGCTTATTTCTCTAGGCATTAGATTACACTAATTTAAGTCTTTCGTTCACTCTCATACACTATGTACTTTAGACTTCTAAATTATTATTATAGCATTGTTTGGAATTTTAAGTTCTCATTTTCAAAACCTTATTTTTAGTGTAAAATTGTGCAAAACAATGTCACAATTGAGACTTTTATATTGAAAAATAATTGTGGGGTTATTTTTAACCTAGATTCATGTCCTCTGGATATTTTACAGAACCACTAATTAATTTGCATCCTAATTATTCCAGAATTTTCTTGAATTTTCAATACAGTGGCTAGTTCCAGTTCTGTTTTTTGAACCTCTTATAGCCTTTCCATGTTTAGTATTATCCATTCTTCCACATTACTAACTTTAAAACTGAATTTACCTGGTCCAAAACTCATCCTCATTGAAAACCATGTAACATATCCATCCACATTGTATGGTAGTTACTTGCTTATGAAAATTTATAATAAGAAAGTATCATGAAACTTATTACCTGGCAAAATATATTTCACCTACTTCTTATCCTCTTTCAGGCAGAAAAAGAAGGGGTCTCTTTTTATTTTTTATGATTCTAGAGAAGGAAAAACACCTTACTGAAATAAATTACTACTAGGTCACAAAGTAATAGATCAACATTTGTCTTTAATAAATAAATGAAATGGATTAAGAAACAAATCAAAGAATCAGTAGCACATAATCCCAGGATTATGTACAGCATTTGTCTTGCAAAGATAGCTTTTTAATTAAAGATATGTAAACAGTAAATTAGCCAAAATAATTGTCTAGTGTGTGTGTGTGTGTGTATGCATGTGATATCCACACCCTGTTCATCCAATCTGATGACTTCTTCATTGAAATTAGGACGAGATGTTTTCTCATTTATAGCTTTGATGTCCTCTCCTCTAACCCATAAAAATGAACAAAGTAGGAGAAGCAGCATACCACCACAGCTTGAAACTTGTGCTGTAGTAGTTCAGCTGGGTTGAAAAGACATTTCAGCATCAGCTGAAGTTCACCTCTGTTTTTAAGTTTTAAAACTTCATATCACATTTTCCATTTATCAGATGTTATGTGGTGCTCTTCAAATAAACTGTCCAACAGAGCTGATAGCACTTACCCGGTTGAATTTCAGCTTTTTAATCAAATGTCTTTATATAGTGCATGGTCTGGCATACTTGAAAATATGACAGAAAATGCATATTTAAAAAAAAAAAAAAAGATTACTAATATTCCTGTAAAAGAAAAGTGAATTGGAAACTCAGACAGAATTTTCCCTTGTGACTACTCACTTGTCATGGAGACCACAGTCTACCCAAGGTAAGGCCTAAATGTCTGTGATTGTGAATCTGTGTGTTTTCCAACTAAGTTACTTGATACCATATTAAATTAAGATAATAATTTGTAGGTGTCCAGAAATTAAATTTGTGCTCCTTGGAGATTTTTGTAGCTTGTAATAGCAACTATCAATGACCAACTGACTATTGTTTACCTTATTTTATTTTATTTTTCACCTGTCTTGGTAAAACTGATATAGAATTGTAATATGCATATGTACGTATATATATATACATATGTGTGTGTGTGTGTGTTCCTGGAGGAATGTCCTTTTGTGAGATGGGATGACTTTATCTTTGGAAACTTGTTGTTTTTCCTTAAACTATGCAGTATAAACTAACTAATAGTATTTAATACTATTAAATTCCATTATTTCTTGGGATCAAGATATGTAAAGCATAGATAGTATTTGTGCTAATGACATTGTTTCATGCTGTACTTGTAATTAAACTTAAAACGGCATCTGAAAATTTTTACAATTATTAAAATAACTTTGTCCTAGAGTTTCAGTTTATGAAGATCCTAAAATGAAACCTTACTTTATTGAGTTTAATTATAATGTGTATGTATATTCATATCTATCTGTCTAAACCTAGTCATACAAAAAATCCACTGAGACGTACAGTATTATCTTTTTTTCTCAGGACACCCTTTTACAGCACAAGTAACTGCTAGTAGCACAAATTCAAAGTAGAGAAGATAATGCATCATTATAAGTTTATCTCTCTCCCTCACAAATAAAAACAATGTATACAGTAATAGGAAACATCACACTAGAATTAATTTTAAATTTTTACATATAGATATACATTTTTAAGCATGATGTGGGAGAAAAAAAAGTAGGGATAATATATAACCTTGAGAAAGACTGAACTAATTCCATGTCCCTTGATAAAATCTTTAAAGTGTCAAATTAATGTATACATTCTTAAGTCTGATATCCTAAAATGGATACAGGTTCCTGGGGCACAAGGTGTCCTTACACTGGCTTGATTGTATAAGTACTCAGGAAGGGCAAAGCCTATATCATGAACAAGGAACAAAAACTGTTAATAGGTTTTAAAATTATTAGAATCCCATTCATTTCTGAATTTAGATAGCTGAGGGAAGGATATATGATACAGCCTTTGCTAATTCAGGTTCTGCCATTCAGAATTCTCATCAAAAATTGAATCTTCAACTCCCTGTTAAAAGGGGTAATCAGGCTTCACATTCATTCTTTTCCCCTTTTTTAAAAAATCTAGATAAAGACAGACTACTTCCCTTTTATCTAACTTTCCCGTGTCTTGTGTCTCCCTGTCTTGTGACTGTGACTAAGAAGAACAGATAATTCAAACACATTTCTTTCAGGAGAAGATGGTAAAGAGTCCTCCGAAAATTTTTGTATGAAATTAACATAATCCTCAAGGAGAGCAGGGAAAGTATAGATTAGTTTAAGCACCTACCCACCCAGAGAAGCAGTCTACCTTCTCTGGCACTGCTTTTAATCTCTGTGTAACAGTCAAAAGTATTTTAGGAATCTAGTACATAAACGTCACAAATAAAGGGCTGTAACAAAAAAAGAAAAAGAGAAACTAAAGAATGAAAGGGAAACAAAAGAAAGATACCATAGTTTCCTTTCCCTTCTTTCCTAAAAAGAAAGTGAAAGCAAAATTAAACAAATAATGATAGGAATTAAAAATGCTTTTCTCAGGTAAACAATAAATATTCTCTTTAGGCCAGAAGAATTGAAAGAAATGACCATTCAGGAACAAAAACCAGACACTAAATTTAGAGTTAATTATAACTTAGTGGTATTTTATATTGTCTCATTACTTCAAATCTATGCTTTTAAGTAAATGCATTTGACTCTAAGTAACATAAAAAGCCATTCATTCTCTCTCTTAAATAGTAAAAATCAGAAGAATATTAGAATACCGTTGACTGTTGAAAGAGCTTAGTTTATGCAAGGTTCCTAATTCAGATCACAAAGTTAAGCTAGATGAATCCTCCAAAGTGCTATATAGATAAACTTTCACCAAGTGTTAAATCTTTTCTTCTTTTTTAAAAGTTTTTCTATTTTTTTCTTGTAAGAAGATACCTCAAAATCAAATATGTCACTTTTAAATTGTTTAGTTGCTCTACTATTAAAGAAGGTGCAAATATAAACCAAAAGACAACAGAAAAGCTAAAAGGCCGAAAGCTTCTCCACTGATAAACAAAGAAATACTAACCATTGTGCAGCCAATGAAAAAAATAGAGAAAAAAGGGAGAAGACATAAATTGTATGAATGTAAAATTAAGAATATCAGATTTGTATTTTTTTTTATCCCCATGGTTTTGATCTCTTTTAATTATCTCTCACTTTTGGACCTCAGAACATGAACTTTTGAATTTTTACATTCCATATGCTGTCTAATTTCTTTACATAGAAGAGATTTATATTCCAAATTTTCTAAAAGAAGTTTCTGTTGAAGCTAAGTTCCCATGAGTATGATAATAAATAATAAGTTTTGAGTACTAAATAAGTCTTATAGACAGAGTATGGTTCCATATCTACTCCACTCATTTTCTGGTACATTCATAGCCTAACTAACATAGCTAATGTTTTCAGTTGATGTCTGAAAATTATGATACTGAGTCAGGTAAACTCTGGTCCACTATTCAAAGGAAGTTCGAAAACTTATGCTTTTTATTTGACAAAGGATAGCCAATTATTTATGAAATAATGTGGAGGGATGTGTGTGGGAGGAGGCTGGTTCTTCGGTTACTGTATATCAAATGTTAAATTGTTATAATTGTTGTCCATCATTGATACTAAACTGACATGTAAAAGCCATTCCTCATGGAGCTGGATCGTATTACAACACAAAAACACAGAATAAAAACACCATGCCTTGATCAGAAATTTCGCAAGGTAGACAACATAATTCTTTGAGGTTTTTTTCCATATTCTTCATTAAATACAATGCTGGAATTATGAGAATCTAATGAATAATTCATCATAATGGTCACTACACTATTACTGGTAGAATTCCATTTTGCCTAAGAATACATGTTGTTTGACAAATTTCATTGGGGTAAGTTGGTCAAAATACCAACCAATTACAATTGCTAACTTATCTTCAGTACAGCACAAAAAGGCAATTGTTTTGAATGCTGACAGTTTTACAGGTACAGTTAAGGTTAGTGTAAAACCATAGATAGGGAATGAATTTCTTAATGAAGTGCATAATAGATAGTAACATTAACCTACTGAAGAAAAATCTGAAGACTTGCTGGGTACCTAGAAGTAGCATCCTAGATCTTCATTTAAATTAACTCATTCAATGTATGACCGTGTGTTATTCCAGTGATTATTTCTGAATTAACATTAACCTATAAGTAAGCGTCTGGGAATTCAACACAAGTCAGAATGACCTTCAATGGATGTCTAAGCAGCACTAACTTCATATTAAGGTGTACCAGAGTTACAGATAAGCTGATTTTAAAAACATTTAATTTAAAACCTATTTTCTTATTTGATTAACAGATGGATTTCCTTTAAGCAGCATGTACATGTAAAAAGATTGCCACAGATATGACCATCCAATATGTACCCTCCAATATGTAAGTGCCATAGTGACTCCAGTGATCTTAAAACCAAAATTCTTAACAGGTTTTCTGGTGTCAGTTACCTTGAAGGTTAGACAAACCCTTGGAATTAATCATTTAGGTGGGAAAAATGCTGTGTATCTCCAGTTCATTCAGACAGGAGAGGGAACAGGAAATTCCTTGAAGTATCCAAACACATTCATATGTATTTGATTTGTTGGTGTCTTGGCTTCTCATCATAGCGCTAAACAGGATATGGTCTTTATTGGTAAGAAAGAAATTCTTGTTTCTTTAATTCAAGTAATATAATCTAATAAATACTTGCTGCAAAGATTCCTTTAAAGAGTTTCTTACTTGAGAATTCTTTGTTTACAGTTACCTCTGGAGCAGTGCAAGTTTTGGGAGTGGAGAGAGAAAACTGGAAATCCTCCACAGAGTAAGTAAGTTTTATTATTAGATGCAAGTCTTTTGGATGTAAAAGGATTGATTTTTTATGAAGAGTTTGACATCTGGAGCTTCTTATTCTGGTATTTTCTGGTTGGGTTTGTTTTTTTTTTTAATGTGTGTGTGGGTTTTTTATTATTTTTGTTGGTTTGTTGGTTTTTTTGGAGTTTTGTTGTTTTTGTTTGTGGTTTGTTTTTTTTTTAACTGGAAATCAGAATGGGCAAATTGGTATCCATATGTGTTTCACATGTGCTCATGTGAAATGTTCTGGCATGTCATCAAGAAGTCTGAATGTACATTGAAGAGAAAGTAGGGAAGCTACACTGAGGAGCACTTTTTTATAATACATGCATTGAAACAAAACCAAGAGTGACTTTGAACATTCACTATATTGACAGAGACATCTATATACACTGAAAAATCAAAAAGTATTTTCATTACTTCTGTTTTAGCATTCAAGGCATCACAATTGTTCTAGACTTTTAGTTTGGAATAAAATGGTGTCCAAAATATATTTCAAGGGTCAGTACATCTTGGATTTGAATCATCTAAGTTAATGGACTGAAGGAGGCTTATATCTCAGTTCTGAAATAATTTTCATCTTTTTTGTGGTCATTTATTCTCATAACAATCTCTGCGGCAGCAAGGTCCCAAACTCACTTCTTTGTTCATATTCAAAAGAAAATTTAGTTAATGAATCATAACAGATTCACAGGAAATTCCTACTGTATATGTTCCATGAACAAATCTGTTTTCTCTCTGTTATACTATGCATGAAAAATCATGGATGATTAACTTATCCCAAAACCCCCCCAAAATATTTTTTCTAGAAAATAATTTTCATTGTGCAAATAAAGCATTATACACTGCTATGGTATCACTATATTATATTGTTTTTTCCACCTAAATAGCAAAGACAACTCAATCTGTTGAAGAATTGTGCAAGTAGACCAAAGAAAGCGAGATGCTAAACGAACTTGTAAATTTTTTTAAATCCTGTTTGTGCTCAATTAAAAAATGTTTATCATTTACCTGTTGTTACCTATGTTGTGCATATCCTTTTCCTTGTTTACAAAGTGAACTGCTTTGTTCTGCAAATTAAAATTTGATATATACCTCTCAATAATATAAATGTATGAGTATTTAATTACTGACCTAAATGAGACCTTTTATTGATACATGTAAGAGAGGTATAATTCCTTCATTTATCAGTAATAATATAATTCAAAAGCTTCATATCTAGTGAGAATCATATAATTATATTGTTAAAAATATTAAAAAGGATATATTTAGATATAATGGGCTGATATCAATGACAATAATCAACTGACATTTCCTTAGATTGCGTATATATGTTGCTTGAGCTAATAATCTGGTAAGAAGTTACTAAAGGAGGAAAGAAAAATATAACTGAACATATTCAAAATATTTACATTTTAAATATTAAAAAATATTTATTGTTTGTATTTATCTCTAACATTTGTATAGAAGGTATAGTCCAAAACTCATAAATAACATCTCAGATAAAATCTGCTCCTCTAGTTATTAACTTGAGTGTAGTTACAGATAACATAGAAAGGAAAACTTTGATTCATACTTCTTTTATAACTTAGAAATCATGAATAAAAGCCCTACCTGCTCAGAACCACAGAGAGGGAAAAAAAAAAAAAAAAAAAAAGTAAGTAAGTAAATAAAAATGGAGCTAATAGAAGTCAGAAGGGAAGACTAAATGAGAAAAAAAAGTTTTAAAATTATTAAAAAATATTTGCTCAAATCATCTCTAGAATTTGCGTCTTCTAGAGCCCTATATTAGACATGAGTTTAAGATTAGGATTCATAGTTTGAAACTTTATTCTAGGTGGGTGTTTTTGTTTGGATGGGGTTTTTTTTGCAATATCTCTTTTCACAGAGACAAAGTAGCAATTACTGCTGCACACCACATAGTAGCAAACCACTAGCTGTCAAATACATGAACATTGACAAATCGTGTATAAACACTTGCTTTATCTTTTTTTTATGATTTGAAACAGCTTCCTATTTGTTATGCTGTAGAAATCTACTACAGGGTGAACATACCCAGAGCAAACTCTGAAGAAATGCTGAATTTAGGACAACAAAATGTTCTTTTACATTCCTTAAAGGTTAATCTATGTATCAGAAGAAAGCTGGCTTGTTGGGAACATTAGACAAATGATTCTATATGCTCAGCCCAGAAAGCACAATTTCACCCCAGGATCTACAAGCCAACTAGTAGAGACACAAATAGATGAGAAAAAGTATAAAAAACTAGTTAATGCCATTTAGGTGGCATCTTATTCACTGTTCATGTCTTTAAAAAAACTGTGAGAAGAGAATTTATTTTTTGTTTTTTCTTTTTCTTTGGATGCTGGATATGATTTCTTATGCTTGACTTCCATAATCTTTGTTGATTATGAATATGTTCTACTAGCTTTTGTAACAAGCCAACATTTGTACCAATTAGTTCTACTAGAATAGAAATTTATTTATGGGTGCACTCAAACATGACAGATATAGTGCTTTGATTTTATGTACCTTAAATGTAGCATAAACACTCATAAAATCACATCAGAGCAACATTCTGTGAACTAGTTGTAAACTCCCCCTTTGAGTTGTATTACTCTTTGGTAGAGTTTGCAAGGAGACATAAGACTCTGAAAGGATATTTCACAATAAACAAAATATTTTTAAGATCTTTGCTGTAGTCTATGTAGGAAATGAGCCCACAAATATTATAATTTTTAATGCAGTTCATTATAAGACAAAGGCAAACAGGGCGCTGGGCACTTGACCCGACAGCATCCAGGTCAGAGGCGCAAAGGATCTTTGGATAGGTCAGGTTTTTATAACAAAATTGTCACAAAAATGGGAGGGATTATTAAAATTTCTTTGAGGTAGGAGGGAAATTATTTACATAGGTACGTCCCCTTTCTCCTCCCATCTGGAATTTGGGTAGAGGGTCTTTTATTGCTTTTTGGGGGTCGTGGGTACAAAGAAACCACCTTCACCCTTTTCGAACTTTTCAACTTTCTAAAAAAAAAACTGGTTTGAGCCCATCTTAATTGGCTTGGAAGTGGTGTTTTCTTCTTGGTGGGCCAATTTATGGTTCTCCCAGGAAATTCTTGGGATAGTTCCTGTGAAAAGGTGCCTGGACATTCTCAATCCTTTAGGGAGTGACTTCCTCAAGGTTCTCTAAACAATGGATTCCTTATACAAGTGAGATTACACATTTAGCAGAAAGAGCTCATTATATTTTACTATGCATTGAAATAAAATCTTATTTCAAGTTACACTACTGAGGTACCTAAACACTACAATGTGAATTCTACTCATTAGTAAAAGTGAAACTTTATTAACAGAGCTCCTATATTTCATAATACTTATACATCTGAATTTTATAATATGGATTCTACCTATTAGCAAAAGCAAAAATTTATTAGTAGCACCACTACATTTCACAGTCTACAGCCTGTTTTTGAAAATTGTTTCCTTTTAAAATAAAAATTCCTCTCCTTTTCCCGTCCTCCTGTCTCCCTTTTCCCTTTCTCCCTCCCGGTCTCTTTCTCTTACTCCTCCGATGCAGACAGGTTGGGGCAGGGAAGGGAGGGAGGGTACTTCGTAGCCCTAGCACGGGGAGAGGGGAAGGTGGCGGGGAGGGTTGCCCGTGTTCCCCCAGCACGTGGTTGCTGCCACTGCCTTCTGCGGGGTCATGGCGGAGGAATGCTTTTGCAGCCCCTTGGCGTGGGCAAGTGAGCAGCCCTGGGGGGACCACGGCAAGGGCTGCATGGGAGCGAGGGGGGGTGTGGCAGCTGGGGAGGGGGCTGCCTGCTGGCTCAGGGGTGCAGGGGCCCCCGGCTGTTTTGGGTACTGGGAGCGGGTGGTTCCGCGGCCTTTCCCTCACGCTGATGAAAGGGAGTTTGGTGGCACGGGCAGGTGCAAGTCCTGTCCGGCAGCAGAAAGGCCGAGTGGCAGCTCTGTCCCACTGCCGCTGCTCTGGGTGGGTCATGGTGGTGCTCTGGATCCTCCAGCAGCCGCCAGCTGGGCTGGGTCCTGGACAGTGGTGGTGAGCAGCGTGCACGCCTGGCCACGGCGCCTCATGCCGCTTCCAGCGGCATGGTGGCCACAGCAGCTGGGGGTGGTGCCAGTGACTCTGCGCAGCGGTGGTCCCAGATCACTGCAGTGACCGTGGCACAGTGGGGATCCAAAAGGTGTGCTATGCCTCCTGAGCTGGTGTTTCCTGCTGCTGGAGCACCCGGTTGCCATGAAACCAGGCGGCAGCCCAGTAAAAGAGGTCAGCACAGCAGCCACGGTGGCTGCGGGACTCCAGCAGTGGTGTCTTCTCATTCGCCCAGATTCTCCTGGAGTGCAGAGATGGTGACGGGGGCGGTGCGAGGGTGGACGTGGCTGCACTGCAGGCCCTGGCAAAGTCTGCCACTGCACTAGCACAGCCAGGTGGGGGCTGGCGGGGGCAGCACGGGGAGGCCATAGGAGCTGCCATTGTCAGCTGCCACAAGGCATGAACAAAAGGAAATTTTTACGGGCCTTTTCAGGTGGAAGCAGAGTGGGGTTGGGGGCAGGGTGGTCTTGGTTTGTAGCCAATAGCAAGATGGAATGACACACAGCTTCACCTCCTGGGGTGTGTTGAGAGGCAACACTCAGGTGTGAGGACAGGAGGATTATGGGAAGGCCCCAGAGGTATATAAAATGTCAGCCAGGGCTCCTGCACTTCTTGTTTTGTCTTCAGCCTCGGTGGGAGAGCAACTCCTTTGCTGCTAGGATTTGCTGTGGCCGCCATTTTGTTTCAGGCTGCATGGTTTTCCCAGCCTTCCAGATCTCTGCTGCCTGCCTACAGCCAACCACCAGCTGTCGTCACCATCCCGGGAGAAAAGACTGACTCCAGACGCCTTACCATCGGTTTGCCTGAAGCCTGTCTGGTCCTTGGGAATCCCTAGTTTTCTCCCTGTCATGTCTCAGTGACAACCCCCCAGCAACCCGGCTGCAGATCCCTACCCCAAGCGACCCTGGTGGCCCCTTGATGAATCCCTGGACCTCCATCTTCCTGCAGCAGACTCCCCATTCCTGCAGCGCCCCCCGATGACTATCACAAAGTAACTGCACCGCCCATCTCTTCCCGTGGAGCCACCAATGTCACCTGCAGCTCCAAGAGCATCACTGCACTCCAAGGCATCAGAACAAAAAAGGATTTTGTGTTTATTAGTTATACTGTGGTTTGTGTGTTTGTTGTTCGTTTTCCCTGGTGTTTTCATTTCAATTTAAATTCTCTTTTTAAAATTTTAATTTTTACTACCTCTTACACATATTTACATATTTTATTTTGGTAATAAAAATTCTTATTTCTTTATACATCTTGTATCTCTAAATTTTCAAAATCATAAATTGTCCAACCCAGGACAATCTTTAATTAATGTTTTTTCTTCAAAAGAATTGTGGAATATTTTCACATGAATCAATTCAGAAGCAAAACCATAGACAGAAATAACATGGGTATTTTACTCTGGAAAATTTCTCTTAACATATAATTGCTCTAAGGGTTTCTGCTGTACAGTCAATTAAATATAATGTAGTTTATTTAGTCAATTAAATGTAAACAAAAGGACTTTTTTAATATCCTGCTAATTTAATTAGCAATAAATATATCTTTATGCATATACGCATAAAGAATTAAAGTAAAGGATTGTATAATTTTTACAGTAAATAAAGTATTTTAGCTGCCTTATTTCAATGTTCAGGCATGCTGACTTCTAGAACAGAATCCAGAACTCAGTTAGGCCCTGAGTCACAGAGCTTCAGGTCAGAGTCTCTTTTGCTTCCAAGAGCCTTGAACGCTTTTCTGAGTACTGAAAAGTCTTCCAGAAAGAATCCCTGAATAGAAATGCTTGCTCCGAAGAGTTAGCCTGATAATTATGAGGAAGAAAATTGTTGCAGAGAGATTGTCAATTTTTGATTTATAGTACTCCAGGTATCTAGAAACAAAGTGCACTATTATACAGACTTCTGTGATGTCAGTGATCTCAAGTTTATTTTTTAGGGGTGTGACATCTTAGGTATTATGCATGGTCTGTGCTTTTCTCATCAGGTCTTGGACATAACAGATCTGAAGAAGAAGAGGGATGGAATGTATCATTCAGGATTTTTGGACTTGGGTGCCTCTAAGGAAATTGAATTAGAGATAACAAGATTTTTTTCCATCTAGCCTCTACTACTTTTTTACTTATTGTTAAATACAGTTTTCAGCTTGCAATGTAGCTACTGCCGAAGAAACAACAGTGCAAGTATGAAAATGCTTTCTAAATAAGCACTTCCTTTTATCTTTGGGAGCTCTGGTTAAGGGAGAGGTATGATCTAAAATATCTAACATCTAAAATACTCAACAGTTGAACTAAGTCATCTTTGCATGTCCTGTTGAACTCACGATATGCTGTGATTCTATTTATCTGTTGTTTATTGATCTATCTATATATCTATCTTCTTATGTTTGAGTATCATCTCATTGATTTTCTTCAAGAGGGTTATTCAAACCTTTATTCAGGTCAGAAATACATAGGAGAGAATAAATTATGTTATCTTTCTATAATTCATAGTTTAATAATGCTAGATCCTGTTTTAAAAAGCAGAATAACCTAACATACTTGCTTAATCAGGGAAGAATTTCAAAGAGAGAGAGAGACACACACACACAAAGAAAGAGATCTTTTATGTATCCACACTTAGCAGCAATTCTTATCTTCATTGAGATGCTTAACTACTGTTGGCATGACCACTTGTTTTGACTACTTGCTACACAAGTAGTTCAGATTCTCTTGAGAAGTTTTACTTATAGGAAATAATACCTACAAAACACTCTGAACAGAAATATACTAAAAAATCATCATGAAATTCCAACAATTTGAGTGACTCTCCACGTTTCCTTAGTTTCATGGCATTTGTTTGCCAACAGCAGGAATACTTTTGTACTCAACCAGTAGAAAAACTTTATGCTGAAAAATGTCTGGGGAAATGAAAAAAACACATCACTAACTTTTCAATGAAGTACTAAAATCTATAATTCTTAAGAGAAAAAAGAATGGGTTATTTTTGGTCCGTACCATTAATGTAACCATTATAGGTAATCAACTTACTCTATACTGTTATAAGGTGTGACAGAATGAATATTGGTGACATTGTGGTTGTGGAAACAGATTGTACGTTATTAAACAGCTGGAATATAAACATGCTCCAGGCAAACAAGTAGTTTTTTTCTCTAAATTAGGCTTTCACTTGTAAAAAAATATTTTGTTAGGTTTTTTTTAGTTTTATTTCTTTTGTTTAGAGGGAGTAAGTAAGAGGGAAAAATACACAAAATTGCTAGATAGAGAGAAGTGGAAATTTATATAAAATAAGTCAACATAATAGTGAACCTAAAATCTGAAGTTTGGTATTTTTAACACAAACCACTGGAATTTGACATCTTAAATAATGAAAATATTAAACTATTTGCTGACAGTAAAACAGCAGTAATAACACCGAGAACTGAAAATGAGACAGAAAAAAAATAACTGACACAATAATTCAATGCATTATTCTGCTACTAAACAACAAATTTCAGGGGTATAACTGTTTCACTTCAGTCAGGGAATATTCAGTATTTATAATCCCCAGTGTCTCTTTTCAAGTAAGTGGCAAAAATAAATTAATTGGAGGTAGAACATGGGGCACCCTGAACTAAACAAACAGAATCTCTATGTTAATTTAATTAAAAGATTTAACATTGCTCACTTACTGTCCAATAAAAACAATTTGGCTGAAAATTTATTTTGCTAAATCCTAAAGAACTGGATTTTCTAGGTAAAGCTATAAATAATGTAAAAATAATGTATTCTTTCTATATGCTATTTTGTCCATAGATTTTACAGAATTTCTCAATAGTGTTATCATTCTACTTTCTATAAGCAGCAAATCTACTATATCAAACCTCTGTAATTTTCAGACTCATGGGAAAAGAAAAAAAAAAAAAAAGAGTGGAAAAGTACTTTAATAAGGTACCAAGAAAGAAGGACTGCATTGATTTTAAGAAAGAATACTATTATATCCTTACATGTTTACTGGGCAGCTGTGTAGAATCTTCCCCCCAAGGCCAATAGATCTAATGCCAGCTGACTCCAAGAAGGAATGCCACTGACCAAGGCTGAGCCCATCAGCAAAGATGATAGTGCCCATGAGATAATGTATTTAGGAAGGAGGAAATTTTGTTGCGTAACAGCAACTGGGGACAGGAGTGAAAATATGTAAGAGAAGCAGCTCTGCAGACACCAAGATCAGAGACGGAGGGGGGAGATGTGCTCCAGGAAAAAGAACAGAGATTCCTCTGCAGCCTGAAAATGAAAATTAGATGTCTCTGTGTACCAGGAAAATACTGTAGTATGGGTATCAAAATATCTATGGATATCAAATGCAGAAGGTAGAGGAGGAAGAGAAGATGTGACGTGACTGGAGGTTCGTGAGTTGAGCTCCTAAAAAAGGAACAAAGGAGTGTCTTGGTTCAGTCAAGGAAGGTAGGACATTCCTGGATTTGGAAAAAACTTCTCCTTCCAATTTACTATGACCTTTGAAATCAAGACACTTCAGTCAAAGTGTAAAAAAAATGAATAACAGCTCTTGACTAAAAATATATAGAACAACACAGAACACAGCAGCAACAACCCAACAATAACAGAAACTTTTCCCAGAAAATACCACTTTCCCTTTTGGTGCAGTTACAATCACAGCCAGCAGGGGGTGGTGGTTGTGAGTGTTGGAGAGAGCCATTCTTGGAATTCAAGAACCATTAAGCTACTGGGCCAGAAAAAATCAAGTCTTTTCCTCTCTCCCTGAAGGGGCTTTACTTTAGCAAGCAGCAAAACTTAGCTTAGTGAGTTTTCACTTTCTGAGTTTGCCAGCATCTCACAGTGGTAGTGGGAACATTTCACCACAAGTAATCTAATCCATAACAAGGAATTATCATGGCACCTGGATCATTACGAATATTCAATTTTTTTAATCAAAAATTTATTTAACTTAAAGTGTATAAATTTTTCAGAGATCAGAAATTCATCATTTCATAATTTCATATCAATGCTGCAGAGACTTTCTTGGATCTGATTTTCTTTCAGAACGGAAAAAGAGAACATGTTTATTTATGAGACCTCATTTTCTACTAGCACACTTTTAGGATAAGGTAGCAAGGGCTCTTAGACCAAGACAGATAGGCCTAGAGTCATATATTTACTTCCACGTGAAGGTAAATGACCTATGGGTGTCACCATGAGTGATTTAGATGATTCCACATAGATTCCAGAATATTCAGAGTTGGAAGTGACCCACACTTTGGCCTTTTCATTATTAGCACCAGACTGACCATTATTTGAGATGCTGTAGGTCATCAGAGTTATCTCATGTTGTTCTTAGAATTTCACAACCTTCAGGAGATCTATATTCTGCTAGAATGACAGCTAGAGGCCACATAGGACAACCAAGGGGATCTCACATGCCCCAAGTTACTATATTTATATAATGGAATCAAGTCGAATGTGTCAGCTCTATTTCGGTGAAATCAATATTCTGATAACTTCTTTAGATTTTAAACAATGGCTATCAGAAAGGACTCCTAAAGATTTAGAAGGATGTTCCTGCTTCTGTGATTAAGAAAAGACTTCAGCAGGAGGTGAAACTACACACTTACCAGAAGTCTAGCTTATGTAGCAGAGGGGCTGATCAGGGAGAGCTTATTGACTTTGGATATCTATAAACTACTATTTTTTATTTATTATTGATATAGTATTTATGCTAATGCTTTTCATATAGAATAATTTACGTTTCCAGAGCTGGTAGATTTGTGCTAAGAAAAGTACTCTGTAGGATGTTTATTTATTTTTCTTGCTGAGCCATAGGACTGTTTGAAATTTTGTCATAAAAATTCTGCATTAGTACTGGAAAAGGAAAAAAGAAAGGGTCAGTCAGTATCTATAAAACTAACTCTCGTGGTTTTACCACAAATCCTGCCATTTCACGCTGAGGAACTGGATCTTTCTGGCAAGGCCTTTGACCTTGCTTCGCTTGATGGCAAAGCCTGCACCCAACAGGATCTTAATGATCTTCTCACCTTTCTCGAAGGTTTCTTCGACTGTGTCCCCCCACACCACGATATCATCAATGTACTGCAGCTGCTCCGGGGCGTTGCCTTTCTCGAGCGTTGCCTGGATCAGTCCATGGCAAAGGGTGGGGCTGTGTTTCTACCCCTGGGGCAAACGGTTCCAGGTGTACTGGACACCTCTCCAGGTGAACGCGAACTGCGGCCTGCATGGTGCTGCTAAGGGGATGGAGAAAAAGGCATTGGCAATGTCAATGGTGGCATACCACTTGGCTGCCTTGGACTCCAGCCCATACTGGAGCTCCAGCATATCAGGGACTGCAGCACTCAGTGCTGGTGTAACCTCATTCAAGCCACGGTAGTCCACAGTCAATCTCCATTCCCCAGTAGGCTTAC
>VYZS01016517.1:4466-17254 GCA_013400695.1 Neodrepanis coruscans
TGAGTTGCTGCTGAATTTGTTAATCCTTGCTTCTGAAAAAGAAATAAAGTCATGGGAAGCACATTGCCTTTCCATTAGGCTGTCTCAATAGCTGTTATTTCCAGCCTGTTGCAAATGCACTGATACTGCCATATGAGGTAAAGTACATGATTTCAGATTCTTTATTACAACATTTCCTACAGATGTCATTTTTTCAGCATTTTGGGTAGATTTCCATGATATCCATACTGGTTAGCTTTCCAGCCTTTTGTTACTGGGCCGTAGAACAAAAGCCTTTATAAAAGCTTAAGAGCAGAGTGCAGTTTGCATGAGAGCAGGTGTTCATCTAGCCCAGTTTCTTCTGTTCAGCAGTGTTTCAAAGTGGATGTAACATACAGAGAAACGTATATGAACAAGCTCAACAGCCAGTGATACCTCCTTAGTATATTCTTTTAGCCTCAAGCAAATTGTGGCCTAAGCATAAATCCCTTGCAGCTTCATTTTGGTCTATAAAATTGAAAACCAGAATAAAGAGGAAAGACATTAATGTATGGAGTAATGGAATCACAGAATCATTAATATTGGAAAAGATCTCCAAGGTCAGTGAGTCCAGATTTTGACTGATCTCCATTTTGTCAACCAGACCAGAGCACTGAGTGCCATGTCCAGTTGTTCCTTGAACAGCTCCAGGGATGGTGACTCCAACGCCTCCCTAGGCAACCCTTTCCAGGCTTTTAAAACTTTTATTTATCCTGTGACATGCACAGTCTACAACACATGGAACTTAGCAGAAAAGCAGTCATGGACCATATCTGGCAAACAGAATGCCTTTGGGATAAGCTGGATAATTTAGGATTTGGATCTAAGGCTCTGTGGTGTTGATTTTTTTAGGACTCAAGGAAGGTAGGTAAGATAATGATTGGGATTGACAGGTAATACTAGAAGATATTCCACCTGCTAATTGCAGAATGATAAACTGGGACTGCAGTTCCTGCTGATGTGCAAAACCCCTGGAGGCCATTTCAGAGGGCCAGGGAAGGAGATTTGGCCATACAAAGAGGACAGTCATGCTTGGGAGTGAAAAAGGCCAGAGATGTATGAAACTGGATTGAAGGAACTAAAAGTGTTTGAAGGAAATAAAGGGAATGGCAGGAGAGCTGGTATTCATTTTCCCGGACAGTTTTACACACATGGCTCTTTTACCTCCAGCACTCATGGGGAGGTGGATAGTACTGGAGTAGCTGAAGAACTGAATTGGAGATGGAGAAAACCTCNGATTTGGATCTAAGGCTCTGTGGTGTTGATTTTTTTAGGACTAATCTTGCGGTGGAAGGTAGGTAAGATAATGATTGGGATTGACAGGTAATACTAGAAGATATTCCACCTGCTAATTGCAGAATGATAAACTGGGACTGCAGTTCCTGCTGATGTGCAAAACCCCTGGAGGCCATTTCAGAGGGCCAGGGAAGGAGATTTGGCCATACAAAGAGGACAGTCATGCTTGGGAGTGAAAAAGGCCAGAGATGTATGAAACTGGATTGAAGGAACTAAAAGTGTTTGAAGGAAATAAAGGGAATGGCAGGAGAGCTGGTATTCATTTTCCCGGACAGTTTTACACACATGGCTCTTTTACCTCCAGCACTCATGGGGAGGTGGATAGTACTGGAGTAGCTGAAGAACTGAATTGGAGATGGAGAAAACCCCACAGTTGCT
The DNA here is from genome assembly GCA_013400695.1 of Neodrepanis coruscans. NCBI lineage: Eukaryota > Metazoa > Chordata > Aves > Passeriformes > Philepittidae > Neodrepanis > Neodrepanis coruscans. The sequence continues at coordinate 6,159 of VYZS01016517.1, forward strand.
GGAGTTTGGATCAAACAGAGACATTTGCTGTAGAGTCTTGAGATTTGATTTTCTTACTTCTGAGTTCAAGCCCAAAGCAGAAGCTGCTTATTTCCTTGTTTAGATGTGGCAAAGGCCTCATGGTAACAGCCACTCCTTCAAGATTTGATGTATGATATTATGGACTTACAAAAGCAGTGCCTTGGGAGATTTCCATCATTTTGTGGAAGGATCTCTTAGATCAACTTTTATGATAATAACAGCTTTGAATATGAACTTGAATTTTAGGCTAGATTTGGTTCCAGATCTTTCAGTCATTGTAAAACTAACTCCCCTTTTGAGCTCACATATATGTACAGGGAGGAAAACAGAGGAATTAATAAGCCATCATGAAATGTTTGCTAATAAGGAAATGAAGCACCTGTGTTCTCACACCTATTATTTCTATTTTCAAAGACAAATGCAAAGTCCATTGGGTGGAATTTAAACCGCTGTCACTGAGCTAACTGCAGGAACACGGCGTTACTATGGAAAATTCCTGATTAAAGTCTGCAAAGAATTTCCTATGCAGAGGCTGTTTATTAATAGGTACCTCAGCCTCGCATCTGACATTGACAATTCTGCCCTTTAAACGCATCATTTTGCAAGCAGTGTGATAAAATGCTGCACTTTTTTTTTTTTTTTTTTTTTTTTAGGAAGAGAGGGCCTTCCCCGCCCCCCCCCCCACGCCCCCCCCACCCNGTGTCTGGCTTCAAAGAGACTGTTTTTTTTAATTTCATCCTGTAAATGTGACTTAAAAATTAAAACTTAACTTTAAGGCAAAAGTAATACCAGCTTTCTGGACCAAAACTAATGTTTGCAGTCAGCAAAACTTGGCAAAAATCTACCATTTTGCTCTTTTTCTTTTTTTTTTTTTTTTTTTTTTTGTAGGAAGAGAGAGCCTGTCCCGGCCCTCCCTCTCAGGCCTCCACCAGCTCTGACTGCTATGGTTTGCTTTGCTAAGCATAGGAACAAAAACTGCAACCATGAAATTATTTTAACAAGACCATGAAAAAAAAAGAAAAAGGAATGGCGACAACAACAACAATTTGCCCAAGTGATGCTTGGAAAAAAAATAAATTCCTCTCTCTAAACTAATTAAACTGTACTATGTGTCCTTGTGCAGTTCCTGGCGTTTTTCTGGTTCACTCAGTTTCAATAGATGCACAAGGACCGGAGCCAGAGCTCCTGAGTGACTAGTTCAGAACAAAAGCAGGTCTCCTGAGTATTCTTGAGCAGCCAGCAAATTGAGGGAAAGTTATTTTGGGTTAATCAATGTACTTCAGTTGCAATCACATTTAGCTTCTAACAGAGGAGCCTGCAAACAAGGAATTACTGTTCTGAGCTCAGCAATGGATGGGACTGGAAAGTGTTACTGGCTAGACTGTGCTCTTCTCAATGCCTTTTTTTCTTCCTCTTTTTTTCTTTTGCGTCCTGAATTTGGTTTGGCAGTCTTATGTGTCCTCTCCATTTGCATTTCCCCCCTGTTTATTTATTTATTTATTTATTACTGGCACCAGGAGCATGGGAAATTATTGGCAGTGGCTTAAAAGTCCCTGCAGGGGAGAATTCCTGCCATGTTCTAGCCAGGCCTACTGTATGGAGCTAGAGCAGTTGTGATCAGTGTTCAGCTGCCCAGCAGTAAAGCCCTGATTTATGTAGGTGTATGTTTATGAGGGCTGGCAATTGGAATTGCTGAGGTGTGACAAGGAGGGGGAAGAGTGCTTCCATCATCCTGGAGGACAGGTGGGGTGGATAAGGCTCCCAGGTGAGTTTAACAGTTTATGTAATTATAAAATGGCTTCAAACTAACAGAGAGAGAGTAAGCTTAGATTAGATATTAAGACAAAATTCCTCCCTGTGAGGGTAGTGAGGCCCTGGCACAGGTTGCCCAGAGAAGCTGTGGCTGCACCATCCTTGGAAGTGTTCAAGGCCAGATTGGATGGGGCTTGGAGCCACCTGGGATAGCGGAAGGTGCCCCTGCTCATGGCAGGGAATTTGGAGCTAGACGATCTTCAAGGTCCCTTCCAACTGAAACTATTGTAGGATTCTATGAAAATTATTTCTTTTGACAATTATTTCTCTTCTTGAGCATCCTGAATGTTGGAAAATGCATCTTCCTTCACCCACATCTTTTTGCTAACCTGCCACTGTGTATGAGGTCTGAAGTGCTTGCAGGGACCCCCTGGGTGAGGATCCCAGCTGAGACTACAGGGTGCAGCAGTGTTGTCTGCCTCCTGCACCAGTTTTGGAGCACCAGAGCTGCTGCAGTGCCTGGACCAGCTTGACAGAGGCTTTCTGGCCTCTTGACCAGAAGCTTTCATAGGTATTTACAGCCCTGAAAACCATCGTCTGTTAAATGGACTCCTAAATTATTGCTTCTGCTGCAGTTTTATTCATTCAACCCCTCCTTGTCACTCATGTTTGTGCTATTACACTACAAAAATGCCAGTCATCCAGGCACTCAGGCTGTGCTGGAAGAACCAGTTCAATAGATCCATATCTACCAGTTCAAGCAGAGCAACTGCTCTCAGTGCAATCCCCAAATCCTACTCCTCCATCCTTTCACATTGCAGACTCTCCTACCCCCAGTGAAGGTCTTGCCCGTTCACATGCCAGTAAGCACCCCAATACTGATTTCTAATTCACCCACTGACAACTTGGCTGGTTAAGAAATTGAGATGCCCAGACCCCACTGAATTCATGCAGGAGTTTGGTGTTCCTGAAGCACAGGTAAAAGGTCTGCATGTTACCTAAGTGTTTGTAATTAAGGGTTTATATGGATAGACAAAAATCCAGGTAGCTTCCCAGACAAGTTTGAATGTTTTACATCCTGTCTGTCCTCCTGGTAAGATACATAACACTGGTATGTAACACCTATAAGTTTTTACTTCATGAGGTTGCTCTTCAAGTCAACAGAATACTGTTACTGGGAAGCCTTCTTGAATGAAAAAACCTGTTCTCTTTCTGGTTTGCACAAGAGTCTTAGTGCAGCATTATTGTGCAACAGTGTTCAGACACCTGTCTGTGCCTCCCTCCCAACCTATGCCTCCCCAAAGGGGTCAGTGGACTGCACAGCAATGGTCCAGCTATTCCTGAATGGGAAAGGTGGCCTAAATAGTGATTTCAGATCCAGATACCAATAACTCTGTCTCTAAATCCCTGTTTTGCAGCTTTATGTACCAGGATGACTTAAGTACAGTGAGCAGAGTCCTGCTGTCCCCCATCCTGATCAGGACAGGATCCCCTAGTCAGCACATGGTCTTACAGAACATCTTGAATCGGACTCGCAGGCAGGTTTAAGTGATATACTGTATCACAACCATAGGTCTGGGAGCCTGGCAGCACCCAGCCCAAGTGGCTAAACCTCCAAATTTGTCCATTGAGACTCCCAGTCTCAGAGAGGTAAGTGAACATGAACACAACCAGATCTATAAATGCTGCTTTTGTTGTTGCTCATACTCTAAGGATGGGTAGAAACTTCTGTGGGTGAGACCTTCTGTTTTAGAGACTTACGGTCCATCTGCTCTGGAATTACATGTGAACATTTTCTAGTTCAGCTCCTTCTGTTAATTTTTGTTTTGAGGGGCTGTTTAAAAATGTCTTTATCTGGGTTGCTTGTGCCATGCTTGTAGGATTTTTGGGTGGAAGCCATGTCTTGGAATCCCATAACTTTCTCAGGCATGTTTTTCAGTGCTTACTGTACTCTGCTGCTGTTTTTTTTCTTGGCTTTGAAATAAGTATTTTTATCCTTTTTCCATCCTTTTTCTTTAGCGTCAAAAAGCAGTTTTCTTCTATATTCCTTGATTAAATGTATATTCAGATGTCCTGCTTTCTGGACTTGAAATCTGAACCAAGAGTATAGACATGAGTGCTAAGCGCCAGGCTGAGACAAAACACTGCTTTGTCTTTGGCACTCACATTTTCTGAGACTGTTTTATTGAGACAACATCAAAATGCAAAACAGAGATGTGGACCTGTAAGTGTGAAAACTTGCTTACTTAATTGCAGGTAATTTTGAAGGGCTGTTTATAAACACTTGAAAACTGAGTATTACACGAATTGCTCCAATTTGTTGTGCCAAGTAGCAGTTAAACTTTGAAAAGTCTCAGTGATTGAGAGAAACTAAAGGTTTTGGCATGGAAACCAAGCTTTAGTACCTCTAGGCAATTGTATAAGACCAAATCTGTTTGGCTTCAAGTTCACCCTCTTGGGTTTGGGTTTTTACACTACACACTCTGAAATACTTGGTCTGCCAAAGTAGTGTCAAGCCCTTCACGGGGTGTTGACTACACCAACCCAAACTTCTAACACAGCAGGAAATTTGCACAACCAACCCCAAATACTCCACACATGAATCTGAAAGCATGAAAACTCGAGTCTAATTTGGACTGGGAGATGAGAGGACTCTACTTCTGAGAGTGATTGCACGTGCTCACGTGCTGCCTCCTAAAGCCAGCGCACGTCATGCTGGTTGGAGCGAAAAGGTGCTTGGGTCAGGCAGGATCTGCTCCCAAGGACTCCCTGAGTGACCATGGGACAAGTCACTTCAACTCTTTGAGTTACAGCTTTTCTATCTGTAGTGTGCTGGCATGAGCCTTAAATAATCAGTGTCAGAAAAGCTCTCCTAGAGCCTTAACGAAAAATGCTTCCCAAGCTGGGGTGTTACTGCTGCTGTGCCAGTGTGATCCAGAAGGCAGGAACAGCAGACATGTCTGTCCTGCCTCTGACCTTGCAGTTTCTCACTTTTGACAATTTAGGTCAGGTCTCTCTTTTCCTCTTCCTCATGTTATCCTCACACAGTTGTCTGTGAGTCTTACTACAACGAGCATTTATTTTGTTCCAATAAGTAGCTCTAATTAAATTAAGCTGCTTCTATGACCAACAGGTCAAATTTCTCAACTACAATTGACATTTACATTCTTACTATGTCTTCCTTATTGGATTAAGTCTTGATCCAGGAAAATCATTTACTGGGGCAGCATCCAGAGGGACCAAACAACATTTTGTAGCCTGTTCACTGCTTGTGTGGTTTGAGAGGCATCACAGACTGGGGGGTGATACAGAGCTGTTTTCCACAGCCATTTGCTGACTTGCTGGCAAGTGGTCAACAACAATTTTTCTTGACTGAAAGCTGTTAGTATCAGGTATATTTATTTATGGGCTTGTATGTTCTGACTGCATCATGGATGTTTATGATTTTAGCTCCTCTGTTCTCTTCAAGAATGTCCTATTTCATTGGAAGTTCTCACAAAGACCAAGGGGAGACCATGTCTTGACTAGGAGGGACTTGCAAGATCAGACCTGAAATACATATTATGCATATTGTATCATGTTTATTTTTATGTTTGATACTTTTATATATTCGGAATGTAGTCCTGCAGCCTCCAGCTTCTTCCAAAATACCAAAAAGCTTCTGGTTAAAAATGTCAGAGCTCTTACTTCTCTCTCTCTCTCTCTTTTTTCTTTAATAGGGATGTTTGGGCTGAGTTTAAAGACAAAGTTATTTAACTTCTGATTTATGAGACTTAAGGGTCATGTTTTTAAGCTTTTCTTTGCAGTCATGAGACGTAGGAGAAAATAAAAGCTAAGACTTTCAGTTAATGAGTAGAGTCCAGGACTTCATGAAAAATACTGAATTCCACAGGGCTTGTAGGAAAATCAGTGGTGTTGTGAACCCCAGCCATCCCCTGGGGAGAGTCTGAGGAAACACTGACTGGGCTTCTATTCCTCTTAAGTGAGAATTTTTTAGGGGAACAAAGAGAAAGGCTTTGTACCTCCAGGGCAGTGGTACACCCCAGACCTTTCTGTCTCCCTGTAAATGAGGTTGCATTACTCTTTGTAGCCCATGCAAGGGAGAACACAGGTTGTCACCCGAATCACAAGCTGGCACAGGTCCACAGGCAAACCTTCAAGGCCTAGTTGGATGGAGCTCTGAGCAACCTAGTCTAGTGGAATTTGTCCCTGCCCATGGCAGGAGGTTGGAACTAAATGATCTTTAAGGTCCCTTCTGACCCACACCATTCTGAGATTCTAGTTCATTGTACTGCCCTTCCTCCACCTACAGCAAAGGATTATATGATACAAAGGGAGGAATTTAAAGCTCTAGGCTCTACTCTGCACATCCTGTGCCTGAGAAACTGTTCAGCTGTTGGTCTCCCATCAGACTTCTCCATCCCTGGCTCTGTGGCAGGAAGCAGGGCTGGTGCCCCAGCCACAGCTCCAAAGCCTGTTTCCTGGATAGCACCTGAAACAGCACTTCAGCTTCTTCAGCAGAACTCCTCTGACCATTATCAGAGTTCAGTATCAGTTCTCCCACGAAGGATCACCGAACAGCTAAACACTTGCACACCCAAAGGCACCACCACTCTCATGGCAGCCCCAGGGCTGAGGCAGCACCCCGTGGCAGAGATGCTGATGTGACAAACGATGTCTGCGCAGGCAGCTCTTCATTTCTATGGTAACGCTGTTCCTCCTCCTGTTTATGTTCCTCCGCATGTGTACACACAAGTCTGGGTTGTTTATCCCCATCCACACCAATGATTACACCATTCTCAGCCCTTTACCAGCTGGCCCAAGGAGTTAAAAGTGCCTCTCCTCTTGCCGTTTTTTAAAGTCCTGTGACAAAGAGGAAACATGAACACTCAGGCCATGGGATTTCTCTGGATTATTAATCATGGGAACAAAGGAACAGGAGGTTTTCTTGCCAGGAGTAGGGCAAGCAGAGCATGGCTTCTCCTTGGGACTATGCATGAGGAGAAAAAGGTGATAGCTCTGCTACTAATGGACTGGTTTAGCCAGCTTTTGATTGTTTTGGATACGCTCAGGGATGCTGCAATGACTCAGACAAAATTGCTGCTTTGTCTGAGAGACACGTTTACTTCTCAGAGTAATGAGTTGATCTCAGCTCTGATTAGATTTCACTGCAGTGCTCCTTACCAGTGGGTGTTGACAAGAATGGGAGTGGTGGAAGGTTTAACTCAAAGGAGAGAAGAGAGAAGAACCTGCTTTGCANAAAAAAGAAAAAAGCAGCATTAATTGCAGCGTAAGCTGATCATACATAATAGCAACCTCTTCCCACCTTTGCTCAGTTTCTTCAGCTTGAAGCAGACTGATCTCTGTCAGCTTTGGAGATCAGCAGGAAACAAAGGTGATTTACAGCCCTATCAACATCATTTTCTGCCCTCCCACCCCAGCTGTGCCTGGCAGACTCATGGATCCTACCAGGGTGGAGAAATTCTCAGTGCAGAGGGTAAAGAGAGGGTCTCCCCACAGCTCATGCCCTGGAAAGGTGGTGTGGGATCTGCCTCTGAGCAAGGAAGGACCTCAGAAAGCTTGGAACGAGTCAGGTTGAAGCACATCCAGCTGCAGCTGGGTGAGAAGCCCAGTGGAGCTCATCCCAAGCTCCAGCTGCTGAAAGCCCTGGTGAATGTCACTGCTGCTGTGTATTCATCTTAAATATTATGATTCATTATAGTACATGGGAGAACTTTGTCTCAGGCAAACATGACATAAGAGTACAGCTGGGTGAATAATACCAGTGACATTTTCTACAGCAATTAATTAAAACTGAAATTCCAGTTTGATCCAGCCCTCTTCAAAAGCCTTCTCCAGGCATTCCCACACAGCATTCCTTGAACCAGCATGGGTGGAAATACTGAGCTGACGTACGCAAGTGCTTGAGAAGGAACAAACTTTATATGGGCTCACCATGAGTTTTCCCAGCAGTTTTATTTTTCATATTACAGATCAGGAAAGAATTCCAGCTGATACCTGAATATCAAATAATAATTAGAGGGTAAAAAATAAATAGCTTGTGAAATAATTTTGAATAATAGACAAAAACACTGCTACTATTCACAAGCTACTTCAAACTGAGGGAGAATAGAGCCCCTCTTGCCAAAATCTTTCAGCCCATACGTGACAGGCCAATATTTCTGCAGGGTCCTCGTAGATGGGTTTGTCAGCTCAGGGAAAAACCACAACGGCCAGATCAGACCCTCTCATGTGGCCCAAATTGTTGGTCACTGCCAACTCCCATGTGACACCCAAATTAACTCCTCCTTGGCCTAATGGCATTGCAGATTCCTCTCCTCTGAACCCTTCATGCCACAGCTGGGTTGTTCACCCTTCTGTGCTGGGCTGTGATTCTGCTGAGTGCAGGAGTGGAGCAGGAGAGGGTAGAGCTCCATGCCCTGTGCTGTGATGCCCATTTCTGCTACGGGGTCCCTCTGGTCCCGTTTCAGCCCTCCTGTTTGGAGCCATGGTCTATTCTAGCTCCTGCCATCTGTCCCAAGCCTGCCTGATTAATAATTGATTGCAAATGCTTTGCAAAACAGCCTTGTTCCTCTGGTAGCCCCTCACTCCTCCACATGTCTGAAAAGGTTCCTCTTCCCATCTCTCCCAGAAAACATCTGGTGACAGCACTCAGTCTTTCCTAAGCCTGCAGGAAACTCTCAGTGAGGGCTGTCAGTTCTTCCTTGCTCCACTCACCGCTGATGGCCAGGTCAGCTCTCCCTCTACTTCTGCCTCAGTATCAAACTTTCCACACCAACCTCTCCACAGCCTCCAAGGGGTCAGGTCTGACCATGAGTCACACAGTGCTGGCTGGTGCCATCACTTTGGGTTGGAAGTGATATTTTATCTCTTGAGCTTTATGAGACGTATTTTCTGAGTCTGTATTTTAGTCTCAAACCCTGAAAGATACAGAAATCGGTTTCCTGGCTCATCAGTTGGGCTGGGGCATCTCTTACCCTGGGCTCCCCTTCTCCAGGGTACCCACATAAATGACTGCTTTCTTACACTATCCCAGTCCCATCTGTCATGTCTGTAGATGTAGAGTGCTTAGATCCCTTCTATGTTTTGCCCTCCTCTTCCATTTTTCAAGCACTTATATCCTTCACCCCCATCTTTTGTTCCCTTGTGCTGGTAGGTACCTTCAAGGCTTCTGACTCCCTTTCCACATTCTTCCTCAAAATCCTTCTCAGCCCAGCAGTGCAGCAGTAGTTTGGCAGCTGACATGAGTCCAGCTAACTAGGCTTGATTCCATGTGGTCTTTGCAGGGATGAGATGCTTTGCCTCCAGCCCAGTTGTTCCTTCTTGCAAGAAAAGATTTGGAAGAAAAAAATTTTCCAAAACACTATATTGGTTTCATTTTGAAAAAGACACAGAAATGTTCACACCATTTCACTTGACATTCAGACAGGACTTTCTTTTTTTTTAATCCTTGTTTTGATTCAGACTGACTCTTTATTTAAAAATGTTCTGGAGTTTGGTTATTATGAAGTCCAGAGGGAAACATTTTTTTTCCAGTGCCAAGCTGCCTCTTTATAACTTCTGAAATCTCAGACAAACAAAATTGCTCATTCATGTTTACAGAATTGTCAGCAAACTAGAAACTCATTTGTTCTCATGCTCCTCTGCATGGTGTGTCTGTGCCCACTTGCTCCTCTCATCCATCCTTGCCACAGTTTTGTTGGGAAATGCTGATGCACCACAGCACAACAGAGTCTCTTTTATTCCTAAGGCCCACTGGGCACTGTTGTGTTACAATAATAATATTCTGTGGTTTGATCCACTTCCCTGTGAAGTCAGGAGATGTCCAGCATAGTGTCTCTTCCCCTTTAAATCCACATGAATTAAGATCTGAGGAGTCCTCACTTTACTGTGGCTTTTTGCCACTTGTGCTGCTTAGTGGTTATTAGCTGCTACCAGAGGGATGAGTACAGACCAGGGAGAGAGCTCAGTGCCAGCCTGGTTTCAAATAATTCTTCAGAGGGTGTTTTCTGGGAGTATGCAGTTGTTTACATGGTGCATGCATTTCAGTTTCTATCTAAAATGGTACATTACCAAACCAAATCTTGCTATGGGATCCTCTGTGCCAAAAGAAACTGCTTCTGTAGCATTTCAGAGGGTATTCCAGCAAGCTCTAGCTCTGAAGCTCAGTANTCAGGCTTCTATTTCTTTCATTGCCCAAGGAAACCTGCAAACCTTAAATAGCATTTCTGATCTTGTTCTTTACATTCTAGAGGGGATTTTTACAAATAGCTGAGCATTTTGCTTTGGTGGGCAGGTTAGTTCATGTTGCAGTATTACTGGCTATTGCTGTTATGGCAAAGGATCAATAGCATTTTCCACTGGGAATGTGCCTCCCCTCCTTCTTCCCGACCCCCTCCAGCCTTTCTGATTCTGTGGACTTTGGCTGCCAGGCAAGTGGTTCCCTTCACTTGGGGAAGCAGCACTTTCTCCCACATAGAAAATCAGTTTAGCTTGTGATTTTCAGTGCAGCCTAAAATGAGTAGGTGCCCAAACCCCCAAATTAGATTAATCTAAATCCCAAAGCAGCTTTGAAACATTCTGTTGAGTTCGCTTTTATCACTAGGGGAGTTAAAAGCAAAATAAGTTGGTGATGACTTCAGATGCCTGATTTAATGTCTAGAATACATGAGTTCCTTAGCTTTTATGTATTTTGATAGGATGGAGGAATGCCTTGGTAACAACTGGGTTAACTACTTGCTCTGCCAAGTCAGCTGACAGCAGGGTTCAGACCTATGCTGATGTTTGGGCAACAGTGTGAAAATTTGGGGGCACTGAAGTCAATGAGGAAAAAAAAGCAAACCTGGGGGAAAGCAGGCAGAATATAACAGCTGGCTCTGTTTTGCATTAACCATGTCCGCACATGACAGGAGAGGTATCAGAAATCCCTCTTTTCCTGGACACAGACCTGAGTGGGTCAGACCTCTGCACTCCTGTGGGCAGCTGGGTTGGATGAAGAAGTGCAAAGCAGCAGGAGAAGTTCTAAGCAAGGACGAAAGCAGGAAAGCTTATTACGTGGGTATGGCCAGAGGCAGATGGGGAGAGCATTATTTTCCCTGGCAGAAGCGTTTTGACAGCTGTGGGAGCTGGGAACTGGAAGAGCAGGTAGAGCTGTGTAGGAGCTCAGGGCTGGAGCAGTGGTACCTAGGCAAGGCTGAGCCAGCACTTGCTGCCAGCAGTTCTGTGTTTCACTGCCCAAAACTTCCTGTCCAACCCCTTCTCCTCACCCTGCATCCTCCACCTTCTTTTCCATAAGCATTGCA
>VYZS01016522.1:9835-20815 GCA_013400695.1 Neodrepanis coruscans
CACACTCACTGGTGAATAACAGGCATATTGTTCAGCACTTTAATAGGGAAATTTAGATGCCCATTAGAGCTGTAAATAATGTCCTTTCCTGAAGGTTAATACTGACCCCGTGTCATCATGTATGTGCTCTTGAAGTTCATAATAAAGCCTTAGAGAGCTTAGATGCCCTCTGGTTAAAGAATTCAAATACAAGCAAATATCTAGTCCTTGTTCTCTTTTGAAATTGGGCATTGTATGGGAAAGGCATCTCCTGGATCTGTCAGCAGAGCCAGGGCACTGCAATTGGGGAGGAACTCCCGCCGCGATGCTGCCAGGGGGCAAGAGGTCATGCATGGATTTTACCAACTCCAATCCCAATCTTATCTCTCTCACTGTGTTGTGGGAGCCTACAGGAGAGATAGGGGGGGATGAAAGGCAGCTCCAACGTCTTACTTTTTAATGGAAGAAATAAATTCTGGTTACACCTGGCAACGCTATCGGAACTCGGGGGTATCTTTATCCCAAATCAAGGCTGGCTTAGGAACATCCATTAAATGAAAGTGTCTAAAAGAAACACAGATTTAGTTAAGGATATTAATTAGCTTAAAAAGTGATTGGGAGGCACAGAGCTTATGCTTTAACCTCAGGAGCTTTGCTTTATTAGTATTTCAGGCTGATTACATGTGAGCGTCTCTGTCCATATTCAGCACAGAGATAAAAGGAGAAAATACCCCAAATGTGAGCCACACTTCAGTTAATGTTAAACCAGACAGCAAACTGTATTCAAAGAAACAAGACTGGTTGGCTGGAGAGTCCTTCCATCCATATCTGCTCTTTTAATCTGCCTGTTTGTTGCTGGGGCAGTTTGGCTCTACTCTGTTCCTTGGGTCCCAAAAATGGAGTTTTCCTTGTGTGAGTAGACAAGACCCTGCAATTTTCTGAGATCTCTCCTTTGTTTCTTGCAATCCCTGATTTTGGCACCAGGTTGAATGTTGAATGAAAACATTTGGCTGCTTAAACTGGCAGAGCAGATCATCAACAGCCTTTTAAGAGACTTAGGAGGTGTCTGAGGTGACGCGGGCTTGTGCTGCGGGTTATCTTGGCCTTTTGTACGTGCTGTAATCCTGCAAGTGTAAAGCTCCTTGTGTCCACCCCCTTGTTGTGTTTGTTTGTTGGTTTGGTGTTGCTTTTTTGTTGCCTGAAGTTGGTGTGTTTTTTGGAAGCAGAACACAATCTTTGAGTGATGGTATTTAGCCAGATGCCAGCGGGTCAATGGGATGCCCTTGTGATGCTCCCACTGTGTCAGCAGCAGGGAAGGGGCAAACTTAAGCTCAGCAAGGAACATTGCACTGCAGGCTCTGGCAGCTCCTCCAAGGTGCTGGTAAGATGCTCTTAGAAAATCCTTTTGGCGTCACACCCAGGCTTCCCCCTCCCAGTGTATGCATTCATTCCCTCATTCATGAGTCTGTCAGCAGGTTATTGTCTCAGCCTGTGACCCTCCTGAAGACCATACATCTTATGTTCAAGCCCTCAAATGGGCTGTGACCTTCTCCTCTTTTGAATGTTGGAGGAATGACCTTTCAGCAGGGTACTTGCTTACGTAGAGGGCTGGCTGGGAAGATTTGTCTGTGCGGGGGCTTTGGTCCACGTTGGTCTGGAGGGAAAGAACAAGAGTTCTTTATTCTCAGGGAGGGATTCAAATTTTACTCCAGTGGTTCAAAGGTAACCTGTATCCATAAAGTCTTTAAAAGCTTTCAACATGCAGCTCTTTCTCTGTGCATAGCTATTCAAGCTACCAAAATTGCTAGAGGAATTATTTTTACAGAGGGGAAGGAGTGTGATTGTTTGTTTCAGTAATTATTCCTCCTTCTTTATGACTTAAAATAATAAATTAGAACACGAGAACAATTACAGACTTGAGGAATGAAAAATCCGAGTCATCAAAGCATAACTGTTAGGGAAAGGAGTTCTCTAGGAAGATACAGGTGTTTTTTCTTATGGAAAAGGATATGTGCAGAATGACAAATACCTACTTACTGATTTATTGTGGTATTCTTCAGCAACACACTGAATGAGTGCATGAACAGCCTAGCCAGTAAAATCATAAGGTAGGGGAATTTTTAGCTAAGAAAGTGATCAGTTTGGGTACAAATCGGTCCTTTTTAAAGTTTTAATGTATTTTTACTGGATTATTAAAGGAATTGGAAAATTACATCAAGCTGCTCATGGGCTCCAAGTCTGTTAGCTGTGGGTAATGCCTGTGGTCATTTCTTGGCTTCCCTTCTGCAGCCAGCAAAGTTATCTTTATGTAACTCAAAATTTATGGTTGGAGAGAGGGTGAGAAAGGGGTGGCGTGGGGAATTCCTTTAAAAACGTTTAATTCCTCAGCCTGGGAAAACCACCAAAGAAACCACCCCACAAGCCCAGGCTTAGAGAGCTGCTGCTGGAGCTGCTGTGCCCCTTTTTATCAGGTACAGCATCTTCTCCAGAGCAGAAGGGTGAGGAGCAACAGCCAAGTGTGTGGCTCCCACTGGTGATTTCATAGGACCTTGGGCAAGAGCAGGCATGAAATCTTCCCACAGCTGAGTATCTCGTCTAGACTGCTGCAACAGGGCAAGGTGCTTCAGGGGAACAGAGGAGATATTTCAGGAGGGTGCAAGAGAGCAGCAACAGGATAGTTTGGCGTTCACAGAGATATTTAATAGCTGTATCTTAAATACAGTGTGGCAAACTGTGGTATTTATTGCCATTGTGGATATTAAAATACTCTTATTAATTATTCTTTAGAATTCTCCCCTTGTTTATGTTTCTAAAGCCGATCTGTGATGTTCCACCTGTCAAATCATTTTTAAAGCAGAATATTTTTCCCTTTCACTCAGAGCAAGCCAAGTCCTTTCCCATCCCAGCAGCAGACTTAAGAATAAATCCCAGTCCGAGTGGAAGCAGCCCAGATCTCACCAAAGGCTGACAAAACAAGGCAGCTTTAGAACCTGAGCTTTTTAAGCCTCAGCTTGTCCAAATGGGGCAAAACCTCCTTAATGCCCAGTTTTACTTTAAAATGTACCTGGGCACCCTTCAGCGGCATCCTAAACCCAGCTTGGCACTCGATTAAATTTTGAAATGCCTCTTGGCGAAGTTGTCCATAATTCCCTGTATAACCACCCCCCACACACACTCTTTTATAAAACCCTTCCCATTTTTCCGCAGGGGTAGGTGGGGGCACTGAAACAGCCCATCCCTCCATCCATCCCTCCCTCCCTCCATCCATCCATCCATCCATCCATCCTTCCCTTTCTCCCTCCCTCGATCCCAGAAGGGGTTAAGAGGATCCTCCCCCGAGCGCGGTGCTGCGGGGGCGGAGGGACCGCCCGGCCCCGCCGAGCCCTTTCCCGGCCCCGCTCCGCCCGGAGCCCGCCCGGGCAGACCCCCGGGATGATCCCCGGGATGGCCCGAGCCCGGGACACTTCGGGATAGCCCCGGGCTGCGGCAGGTGCGGCGGGACCATGAGCGTGATGCTGTGGCGCTGGGAGCAGAACAACAGCACCATGAAGCTGGTAAGGAGCCCGGGAATAACGCGGGACATCCCGGTTTGGTTTATCCTCCAGGAAGGCTTATCTTCGCACGGTTCTCATCAGCAAACGGGAGCTCTGGTCCCCGGGAGGGGGATGAGTCCCTGGGGTGGCAGGGCTGATGCGCTCTGCAGGAGGATGCTGTAGAGTCGCAGCCGGATTTGTTACTCGTTAATTCATCTTTTGGACTGTTTCGGGTCAGTCTGCGTCTTGTTTCGTCTCTGTGGTTCAGCTCGTTTAAAAGTAAGAACAGAAACATAGTTTACATGTGTAGCTCTCCTCTTACCTTCCTTTATTCATTGTCTTAACGCGTGTTTTCTTCTTCTCGGGAGCAGTTTTCTCTCTTTCGCTTTTGCTGGAATGATTTTGTCGGCTGGGAGCATTTGGAGTTTTGTTTGCTCAAGAGTTGTTTTTTTTTTTTTTTAAATTCCCTCTCTCCGTTTTTTTCCCTTTTATCCTGAAAAGTAAAAAAAAACCCAAAAAACAAAAAACACTGCATCCTGGAAGTATAAAGTGTGTAGATGCTCTATTCCTTCAGCATAAATGAGCTCAGGAAACCCACACATCTGCCTGTCTGCTTGAATTGCTGTCCGTACCAAGATATAAACTCTGATCAAAACTTGGAGAGTCTTCTCATCATCAGCACCCTTTTTTTTTTTTAAGCTATTCGATATAAAGAACCTCAAGGCAGTGGCTGGCTAGATAGCTTTAAATGTGTTTTCTCTGTCTCTCTGGCAGATTACTTAAACAAAGAAAATTACATTTCTATGCATTTTTCAGAGGAAAGATTTATTTTCCCGAGAATTTTATAATAAAACCTAAGGATTTGCTACAGGTCTAATCCTTTAGCCTTTATGTGTGAAAACTCTGTTGAAATCCATGTGGGAGTTAAAGGTTCCCAGCACCTGTTAATGATGATCTTCTTCCCAAAACAATTTTACCGGAGGTTGTGATTTCACATNGAAAGATTTATTTTCCCGAGAATTTTATAATAAAACCTAAGGATTTGCTACAGGTCTAATCCTTTAGCCTTTATGTGTGAAAACTCTGTTGAAATCCATGTGGGAGTTAAAGGTTCCCAGCACCTCTTCCTATCGGGCTCTGCAATCAAAGAAATTTATAGTGCAGCTAGTAATGTAACAATATCTGTTTTTACATACTTTGCTTGCAAGGAATGAGGTGATAAACACATGGCAGTGAAGGAGTATTCGGTTCCAGCTACAACAGCAGCCCTTCACGTGGGATCAGATAGTTTCGGATATTTCATGCATGAGTAGCCCCTGGAATAATGAATTTGTGAGCTGGCAGTGGAAATTGGCAGCTTTGTGTGGGCGTTGCCCAAGCCTGGTTCCAGCTGAAGCCAAGTATTTTGGGAGGGAGGTTAAAGTGAGTCCTTTCTCCCTTTTCATATGCAAAGAGCTCTTTAGGAAGCAGAAAGAGCTTATGTACACAGGTGTATTGCAAACTCTTTGCATTTACATTGGCTTTTTAAACTTGGCCCCTAGTGGCCTTTACAGGCAGCAGGAGCACCTGTGAGAACCGAGCATATGAAATGAAGCAGAGAAAAGGAGATGTGGGATGAGTAATCAAATAGCTGCTGATGTCCAAGGCACAACAAAATCCAAGTAATGCTCAGAGTGGAAGGAAAATGCTGGGTTTACCCATTCACTGGGCAGGAGGAGGAAAAGATAAAATCCCTCACCCCATACTTTACTCTTGACCCTCTTCCTGTTCAACCAGCAGACATTTATTGGCCCTTGCAATTAGGGAATTGCAGAGATTACCCTTGTGGGGCTGCCTCCTGCCCGGTGTGGTTTGCTGGGTGCTGGGACAGGGAGAGCCATGGGTGCTCCTCAGTCTCAGGGCTCTGCCTGTAGCACTTGGATGAGCTCAGCTTTGTGCAAAGCTCTTCCATAGGCCTTGGCTGGTCTGTAGTGATAAAGTGGATCAAGAAAAGCCAGCTTTAATACATATGTATATATAAAAATTAACAAAAAATCAACCTTCCTCTAAGCGAGTGTCAGAGTAAATACATCAGGTGTTGCCTTTCTGCTTTCTCTCCTCTTTCTCCCTTTGGTCCAGAGAGGTTTCTGTGGCAGAAAGAAAGAGAAAATGCTTGTCAATAATTACTGAAGGTGAGGTGATCATGGCTAGTATGCCAAAAATAGCCAAATACATTCTGTTGACAGTTTTGGGTGGTGATGGCAAGAATCACTTCGTGGTTGAAAGCAGAAGTTCCAGAGTGTGGAAGCTGAGGTTTTTTCCAGATATTTAATACAGGGCTTTTCAGGCAGCCAGGGATAAATCTCTTTGCCCCCAAATATCAGATCCAGCAATACTTACTCAGATAAGTTTGTAAGAATTGTGATGTTACTATAAGAGTATAATGCAGAAATAAGAATCTAACTCTACTGAAACTCAGTGCTTGTAGCTCCTCTTCCAAAATACTGCCCTTGAATAGTTTTTGGGGTTGGAAGGCTGATTTTTGTCACGTACCATACAATCCATTCAGCTGCAATCTTGTCACCTTGAATTACCTGCATAATACAAGGTTGTTCTTTTTGTTGATGTATTTCCTGGGTGACCATGGCAGGCTTTTTGCCAGTCTCTCTAGAGCATATTGATGTTATTGCTGGGCATTCAGAGGAGTGGCCAGACAGTAACCAAGACAGGGTTTTTTTTGCTGTGCCTACTTTCTGAAGTTTTGCCAACTCTTGGGAGGAAAAGAATGAATGGTGTAGCTTGCTCCTATTCATGGTGACTTGTGCACACTTGATAATCTGCTCATTTGGACCCTAGAGTTCCTTATTCCTGGTCTTTTTTAAAAAAAGGATGTTTAATTCTGATTTTCTCTCTGGTTTACGTGTGAGACTAGCAAAACAAAATTTCAACATAGAGTGTGAAACCTCCCTCTCTTTTATTTTCTTTCTTCAACTGTTGTGAGTCAGCTACACACCTTATGCAAACACCTCTTTTTAGTGTAATCAAAACAAGGATTGTTCCCACTCACTGGTTTATGGCTTTTAGAATTTTCAGGGGTTAAGGCATTGTTTTTGTGATGATTGTGGGTTGTAAAAAGCATGTGACCCTTTTTCTTTATGCCAGGTTCAAATTGTCCTGTACCCATCCTACAAGCCACCAGCCTCGTAGCATGGGTATATAACTGTGAACTCTGAGAATATTTCAGCTTTTTACAAGGTTTTTCCTACTATTGTGTCAGTAGAAACATGTTAACTAACCTATCTGTATTTAACTGGCAGTAGATAACCTTTCCAGGGTGGGTTTTCTTTTGTGGTTTGGGGCTTTTTTCTTTTCTTTTTTTTTTTTTCCGAGCTTGCAAACAACTGATGAATGAAAATATAGGTATGTCTTCTCAAGAGGAAACATTCTGAGCCTGACATGGAGTAATAAATGACCCCAGGATAAGGCTATTTTGAAAGTTTTGTTTCTTTACATGGAGTAGGAGAAACCTGACTGAAAAGCCTCAGTAGAGTCAGCAGGAGTTGTATGTAGCATTTTATTGTGAAATGTAGCATAAACAGTGGTGTTTAAAAAACAATTTTCAGGTGCACAAATTGTTAGGATTTTAGTTAATGTAGTTTATTTGTAACTTTTTTTTAGGAAGAGAGTAGCTTTTGTTGTTTCTCATTTTGGGTTAGGGTTAGGGGTTATACAGAGCTGGAGAAAACTGAACTGAGGACTGCTCAGCTTTCCCTGTGACCTTTGTTCTTTCTGTTTTCAGTTTACAAAATTGAGTAGTACTTAATTATTAAGCAGATGTAATTCTGTTTTGATTTTTCTCTCCCTATAATAATTTTCTGTTTTGATTTTAACACATTGAGTAACATGAGAGAAAAGAAATGTACATGTCTCATGAGCAGTTACTTACAGACACCTGTAACTTAGGAGTAGGACTAGATTCTCATTTCCATAGCAGCAGACAGACTCTTGGTATGGATGTACCTTAGTGCATATCCAGCCAGGATTTCATCCTGATGGATGGTGTTCCATGAAGAGTATTTGCATTTCCTCAAGCATGAGGGCTCAGAGGGGTGGAGGTTTCAAACAAGGATGGTGGTCCCATACTTGCCCTTGCTTCATAGAAGACCCTGACATGCAAGGAGTGGGAAAATTTCTCCTGCTGAAGGTCAGGAGGTACAGGAGGAGGTGGGTCACATCTTCATCCCATTCTCCTGTGGATGATGGAAGATGCTACTCCATATGGGCTGGGAAAGATGGAATGTCTTCTGTTCAGTACCACCCTGAAGCTGTGTCAGGAGGTGAATGGTGCCAAATACACCAGTACCTGAGTTTTGCAGCAGTTAACAAGCCATAGGTTGGGTAAACTTTTGGATTATTAAGAATGTTCTTACCTCCCCACCCCCCCCAAAGTTTATTCTTGTAAAATTGTGAGTTAATTCAAAATGCTCCCTGTGAAGAGAGTGTTAAAAGGTTTATCAGTATGTATAAAATTTCTGTCCTGGTTTACACATGACTTCTCCTTCTATTAAACATTTCCCTTTAATGCTCTTATCTCTATGTGCCTTCTGGGCTGATGTGTAGCATACAGCAAAGGGAACACACTTATTTGGAAGAAACACTTCATTCTGGAAGAGATTTTCAAGTGCTTAACTTAAAAACTGCAACAGAAGAAGTAACTGGGCTGATAAGAGATTTGCAAAGTTATGATTTGATAGGCCTATTTTTGCTAGCTGACTTAGGAATACTTTTTTTTTTTTTTAAGTAAGGGAAAGAATTCCTGCAGTTCTCTAAGCTTTTGCCATCTATATTAGTGACTTATAAGCAGTTTATTGGACTCGTCATAGCATTATCTTGCAGCTGATAATTGACTTGATGTTGGAATCGGATCAGAGCCTGTTACGGAGCTTTTCCAAGCCAAAAAGTGTGGAACCTCAGCCAGTTGTTAGATGTCTAGATCGAAGGCTTAGTTGCTGGCACACTACAAAGATTAAAATAAATAGCTAAAAGTACAATTCTGTGTTTCATAGGTTTAAGATATGCCTGAAAAGTGCTATTGCATGTAATCATGCATTTCCCACACTGCCATTTAATCAGAGTTAAGGAAATGTTCTTTTGCTACAGAAGCCTGTGAGTGTACAGTGTGTTAAAAAGGCACACACATCTTTTCTTCTGCAACACAAATGTGAAGTGCAGCATCACAGGGCTGTGCCAAGGGCAGACTTGTTCCTGACAGGTGTCAGGAAATGCACTTCCAGTGGAGATAAGGAGGTGTGAAAGTAGGAGGCAGGAGAAACTTCATCCAGAAGTTGTGGTATCACGTATGAAAGATCAGTGCAAAGGAAGGAAGGGCTGTTGGGTTGACCAAGAGAAAGAAAAATCCTGTTTCCTTGACGCTGCTAAACAGAAAAACAAGTACAATGTGGGCATGTGAGTATTCTCTTTAAAGGCATCAAAATACAGCAGAGCTCCTAGTCACCACAGGCAGGAACTGAAACAGGCTCTGTTTCAAAGAGGGAAACTTCAACGTAATTTTTAGGAGAGACTTTGATAATTTATGACAATACTTACATAGTTAGTTAAATTGCCAGATACAGGTATTGTGTGTGGCAGGGACAACCCTCCACAGTGTGTATTTCTCCTGTACAATATACAGATATTTAAATATGTTCAATATCTTGTGTTAGAATTCTTTTGTTTTAAATAAGGAGTTGATGTCATTACAGAAATCAAAGGAACTAAACCCCAGTTTTAATCACATGAAAATTATTCAATGTGCATAGTCAGGTGTTTATATCTCAAGTAAACACCATTAGAACTAAAAATGTACGTAAATGCTCTATGTTGCTTGGTTTAGGCTTTCTGAAATATTCCAGATTAATCCTTTTGTTTGCCTTAATTTAGAACTCAGGTGTAGAGATTTGAGCCTCATTTAATTTTGTTCTGTGGTTATGGCAGCAAAGAGCGTGGAAAGGGATTTGAGGTAGATGATCTTTCAAAAAGCATTCCTGTTCTGGTCCAGGATGATTTTGGGGAGTGCAGCTTGATTTTAGTTTATTTACTTCTTTTCCTCACAGGGCACTGAGGGGAGATTAAAAATTATATACACTGTCCTAAAGCCCTTATTATTTCTTTTATTCCCAGTGGTATCTGAGGTTTTGTTAACTCTTACACTTACTGTAGAGCACAGGGGGGTAGATGCAGACAGTGGGTATTTAATAGCATGTGACAGAGATGGTTTATTTTATGTTTTTAATCAAGGTCAGACTTTGCTGTTGCAATGTACTGATTAATGTGACAGTTTCACTGTTTTCATGACTGAAAAGTCTGAAAACTAATTGGCTTGTGTTCTCTTCTTTGCCCCCAGGTAGTCTCAGTTCCTCCTCCTTGAGCAAAGGTGGCAAGAACTGTATGAGATGCTTCAGGTGAAGTGTTACCAGGGAGTTGTATAGTGTTTTTAACGTGTCTTAATTTTAATTTATGAAATTTTCCATGTGAATGAGCATTCAGTCTCTCAGTCAACTAGTACTTGCCTTTTTTATTAGCAGGTAGTTCATGGTTAGGGCCCTCATGGGGTGAGAGTGTGACTGCTCAGGTGTTTTCTGTGTTCCCTTTCTGTCTTAAAAGTCTTTCTTCAAATATGCTTGTTTATTACCCTAATGGATCTGATTTTTCATTTGCAATGACAAACATAAATTCCTTACTATTTTCATTATAGTGATCCTAATCTTGTTGTCTGAGGTTTATTACCTGACATAACTTCTAATAAATTTTACTTCAGGGTAGTTCCTGAAAAGTGGAGGAGAGAAGATGATTTTGGTGTACTTTTAACGAGGCTTCTGATCTAAGCAGTAGTTGTCTTTTTTGATGAGTAACTTTCATATGAAGTACTAGAGAACTTGTAGAGCACTCCTGAGTGTCCAGTTTCAGTTACTGGAGTGGTACCTCTCTTCTGGCCTCTCACCTTTGTGCCCACAGTGGGATGTGATTGATGATCACCTGTGAATTCAACACCATTGGATTCAGTGCAGGGCATGTGGAAAGACCATCACTTTCAAAGGCTTAACCTGAATTCTGGTTTGGTTTTGGCAGAGGCTTCCAAAACCATGCAGTTGCTACTTTGTTCTCTTGAGCTCTGTGATATGTGGTTTAGAATTCGGAAGGTAGAAATACTTGTCGTGTGATTTTGTTTGAAAACATTGCAGTGGAAAATTTACATCAGCAGAGGATCTACAATACACAGTACCAGGATTTCTGAGGATGAGATGTCTGAGGAGGAATTAGTCTGCTCTGTCCTGTTGTAGAACCATTTTATTTTCATGACTAAATGTGGATTTAGGAGGCAAATTTGTGACCTTTTGAGAAACATTATTTACATCTTGAGTAGAGTGCTTAGATTAGTTTGCTGAGATCCCAACTGTGTTGTATGAGGTGCTGCTGAACATAAAGTGGC
>VYZS01016529.1:0-22307 GCA_013400695.1 Neodrepanis coruscans
AAAAAAAAAGGGAAGAAAAGCAGAATAATCTCCATCTGCAGAGAGTGTTCAGAGTGAGGCTCCAGGGGCTCAGCCTGAGCTCGGGGTGTTGTGACCTCCTGGGAGGAATCACTCAATAACTGGCTGTGCTTTTCCATTTGTTTAAGAGCAGGGGTTGTGTTTGCTCTGGTCACCAGCCCTGAGGCTTTGCTGAAGGAGTCTCATGAAACCCTAATGAAGCTCTGGCTTTGTCTGGGGAGAAGAAGCAGAGGAGAAGGTGGAGAGCCTGTTCCTCACAGCAGAGTCTGGAAGGGACCTGTCAGAGGGGGCTCAGGGGTGGGAGGAGAAGGTACAATACAGGATTATTCATTGGATCACCCTCCCTGCCTTCCCTTCTCCTCTTTTCCCACTTCCCCAGGTTGTGCCACTTTCTAGAACCTTCACTGAGGGATGCCCAGGGAGGGCATTGCTCAGATGGGGAGGATGGAGCCTTGAAAAGAGAGGAAAATATTGCATTCCCACTGGAATCATTGCTCTGTCCCAGTTCCAGCTCTCTGCCCTCTCCATCCCCCTTTTCCTTTCTCTCATCCCTTCTTCTGCCTCTGCTAAACCTCTGTGATGTATTTTAACTCTACCAGGAGGAGGAAAAAAATCAATTTTAGGCCATGATGTAGCTCATGCCAGGAGGGAGAAAACCCTCAGAAACAGGGAAGGAATGTGCTGAACGTGTTCATTTGTGTTTCTTTTCCCTTTCAAACACACCCAAACCAATAAAAAAAGATGTAGTCCAGAGCTGTGTCTTTATCAATGGCCAACTTTGTGAAGCTGCTTCACTTTTCTTCTTGATTTTCCATCCTTTGTGTGACAAAAAAAAAAAAAACCAAAGAGGTTTTTACATCCTAATTTAAGTTCTCCAAATTCATCAGATAAGCAACATTCTCCTCATTTTTAGCCCCCAGATGGGGATTTTATGCAGCAGCTCTTGGCTTGAAAGGTTTCTTTCCCCATCAGTGTATTATTCAGGTTCTTCTGAAATGCACAGCAATGAAGAGAAAATAACAGTTCTGGGTTCAGCCTATGGGGAAAACTACCAGGATCAGTCTGTTCCCCATCAGAGGTGACCTCTGGTGTTCTGGGCTTCTTTAGGGGTTTGTGTTGTTCCTGGGAAAACCTAAATGGGAAAGCCTGACCTTAATCTCGATTTTTAACCCCCAATTTTGTGAGTTCTGTTGTCAAATCCCAGCACTTGGGGTTTTTTTCTGCCTGAGCATTTCTCCTGCACTGCAGAGGGGGCTGTATCAGGACAAAAAAGGAGCTGCCTGGGGGAATGGGGCAGGTTCTCCACCCCAACAGAGCCCAGGAATTCCCTTTGGGAAGAGCCAGCACTAGGTGTGTGCAGAGCTCCCAGGGAAGGAGAAACAACCCCCAGCTCCAAGGTTTCACAGGACAGGGAGTGAAAGAAGCAGCTTGAAAGCTGAAGGTTCCTTGTATTTTTTTTTTCCTGGTGTAACCTCAGGTCAAGGTTGTTCTCCTGGTGTGGAAGGAGCAGGATTTTCCTGGGTGTTCCTTGATCCAAGGGAGGAGCAGGGGATGGATGGTGCAGGCTGCGGGTGGGGGGGGGTGTTATGGCTGAATAAAAATCCCCAAGGGCTGGTTTGGGGTCTGGGGGAACAGGGCAGAGCTGGGAATGTGAGCAGGGAGAGAGGAGATGGGGCAAATTTTGGAGGAGGGGGTTTAAGGATTTAAGGATTTAAGGAAGCTGTGCCAATATCCCACTGCTGGATGGATCCAGACCTCACTCCTGGCCATCAACCCAAGGGGAGTTTGGCCCTGAGCACCAGCTCCAGGCTCACCCTCAGTGTCTTGCACTCCCACCATTCCATTTTTTTCCAGGCTTTTCCAAGGCACAGAGGGGTGTCTTTGATGAATAGACTTGAGTTGTGTGGTTTTGCTCATTTTCAAAGGCACTTCTCATTAAAAATCAGCCTCTCCTTCCGTGTGATGGCCTCTGAAACCCCCGATGATTCTTCACTGCTCTCATCCCTCACTCCCACATCCATTTGGATTATCTCTGTGGTGTGATGGATGCTCTAAAAGGAACCAACAAGGCCATCAAATTCTTGCCCTGGTTCAACTGGCATTTGTTAATGTTCTAAATCATCTTGGGCCTGAAATGTGCTGCTTCTTAAATTTAGAACGATGTGATTGCCTAAAGCCTCTCCATGTGTTAATTAAATCATCATAATTGTGGTTTCTTGAGACTGACAGGTTATAAATAGTTTTTCTTCCCCCCCCCCACCAACTCCTGCAGTAATTGGGGATGAATGACAGGCAAAACAGCCATTGTTTAAGGTACATCTGACACCAGCCTTCCCATTCCAGCTCCTTGTCCTGGAATAATCCCCAATGTGCTCCTTCATTGATGATTAATGGCCAGAGAAATGGTTTTCCTGGCTCAGCATTGCCCCTTTCCTCACCAGAGAGGGTGTTCAGGAGTTGTGAAGGTCAGGGCAGATGTTCTGTGCTCACACACACACACAGAACATGTGGCAGAACACGAGGAAGAAACACTGCTATGTTGTAGGAATAATTTCATTTCCATCCCTCATCTCTCATCCAAGATTTGGTGGAAACAGAAGCCTTGGGGCTCTGATTGTTCTTCTCTGTGGCTGCCATGGACTCCTGGAATGGTTGGGGCTGGAAGGATCATTGAGGATCATCCAGGTCCAATCCCAGAGCTCCAACCTGCCCTTGGACACCCCCAGGGATGGGGCAGCCACAGCTTCTCTGGGAATTCCAGCCCAGGAGGAATCCCTTCCCACCATCCCATCCAACCCCCCTCTCTGTCAGTGCAAAGCCATGAAAAGCCAAACCCTTCTGGTGCCTGACAAGAAGAAAGGTAAAGCGAGCTCCCCTTGGAATCCCAGCATCCAAACCAACCCCCAAACCTTTGAAATCTCCTCCTGCCTCACAGTCCCAGCCCTCCCATCCATTCACTGGGGTGTCCTGCCTTTAGAGCAGGGCTGGGGTTCAGCTCCTGAAAGGCAAAAGTATTGTCTGGGGCCTCAAGGGGACCCTCAGGGAGCCTGTTTTGTCCCTGGCACAAAAGGCAGTCTGAAGTGCTCTGCTTTGTCTTGGGCAAGTATTAACACACGTTTATTTAGTCCTTTTCAAGTGTCTGTCCTGCATTCAGATGCAACAGAGACCCACTCAGGTGCTCCGAGTCGCGGCAGTTTGAAATGCCTTGATTTTCAATGGAAATTTCTTCCCCCCCAACATTATAATTTGCTTTCCCCAGAGCCTCTAAATCATATGTTGAGCTCCTGGCTTTAAAAGCCACATCAATGTCACCCACGAAGGGCCACAAAGGCAGCACCTGTGTCTTTGAAGAGGGAGCACAAATTGTGCAAATCAAAAAAAAAAAAAAGGGAAGGAGCCCACTGGCAATTTGGAATTATTAGAAATAGTTGTGTGTGTTGTGTTTTGTTTTTTTTTTTAATTTGGAAACAAAATCTCTGGGTATTTCCTTTAGTGCTTTTGGCTTTGTTGGGTGTATTAAGAGTCCCAGTGTGTGGAAAGCTCTGGCAATGTGAGGAATTGATTAACCTGTGTTTATGATTAGCTCCCCAACATTTATTAACTCTGCAGAACGAGGTCTAGACTTGCTTGTTCTGCTGTAAAAAGGGAGGGATTGGAGTGAATGGGACCTCCCTGGGGTGTTCCATGGAGCTGATTAGTTAAAAAAGGGGTTCCTTTCCTCTAATGAAGGTTGGGGGGGGGGACATTTGGCCCTGAAGCCCATAAATGTCTCAGTGGATCCATCAGGGGGTGGAACTGGATGAGTTTCATGTCCTTTCCAACCTCTTTCACTCCAGCATCACTTGGAATTCCTGTTTCTGGGCAAGGCCCCAGCAGCATAAAGCTGAATTCAGGTCAAAGGAAATAAAATAATCCATTGAAATAAAACACAGTCAAATCAAATAAATAAAATAAAATAGTAAAGCAGCCTTTTTTCCCCCCTCTTTTATTATATTTTATTTATGATGTTGGTTTTACACCTCTGAGTTGGAATCTTGATCTGGTGAGCAGGTAAGACAGGATGAGGCCCAGCCTTATTTCAAAATTAATAGAACAATTAATTAGTTGCTGTGTGAACGTTTTGTAAGAGGTTTAAAAAGTCCTGGTTAATCATTGATGGATGTTGAAGCAGGATAAGCACATAAATAAGAGGTCACATGTGGTTTCTGATAATTTCTTACAGGGTGTATTAATTTTTTATTAATTCTGGAGAGCTATTTACAAATCCCTGCCAGAGCTGGAACCAGCTGCATTCAGAAAGCAAATAAAAACCCTCAGACAAATAATGAGAACTTGACAGAAACAGCAGTTCTCGGATTCAGGGACATCAGGTTGAAACACTCAGTGAACAAAACACGGGTTTAAATTGTTCCTACTTGATGCTGAGATTAAAAGTGGAGCCTGGGACCTGTCAGCCAGTCCCAGCCTGGGACAGGGGGGGTGCAAAACAGGGCTCATGTGGGGGGTTCTGCACTTTGGAAGGGCAGGATTTGGGTGGTTTGGACACTTTTGGGTGTCCAAAGGAGGGCAAAGGTGGTGAGGGGACTGCCAGGAGCCTTGAGGGGCAGGGAGGGAACTTCAGCTGGAGAAGAGGAGACTGAGGGGACACTCCTTGGGGTCTTCAACATCCTCCAGAGGGGCAGGGACTGAGCTCTGCCCTGGGGGACCTGGGACAAGAGCTCTGTGTGCTCTATCCAAAAACCCAGAGGGGAGAAATGTCACCAGAGGGGTCACAGAGGGCCTTTAGAAGGTCCTTTCCAACTTCTGGCAGCACTGCAAGCCCAACATCCCTCCCCCAAATGGGACCAACACTCTGTTTGTCCCCTTCAGTGGCAGAAATGACCCTGGTGAAGGAGTCAGCACCCAAAAAGCCCTTTTAACGAGAAGCTGAGCTCCAGCAGAGCCCAGTGAGAGGGGCAGTGTCAGTCTGTGCTGCTCACTGATAACCTGAGCCATTTGTCCTCTGAGTTCCAGAGGCTTTACAGACCTTTCAACAACGAATAGAATAATAAAAAAAAAATCCTCTTTTCTCTGTGCTTCCCTTCCTGAATCACTGTTTATACCCTGTGATCCCTGTGAAAGCTCTGCCCCTCCCTGGGCAGAGGCTGTGCCTTTGTTTCAGAGCTCTGCCATCTCCCTCTGATTTCAGGTGGGCCCTTTCTTCTCCCCCTCTCCCTCTCCCCCTCTTTCTGCTGATTGTTAATTATGTGGATGCAAAGGTTTGCTTTGTTTCTTTTTAAAAAGCTTTTGCTTGGGCCTCTTTCCCCCTCAGCTTTGAATCTCCAAGAGGGGGCTCTGAGCATCTCCAGTGCCACCTGCCCCCTTGCCAATGGGCAATGCTGGGTTTGTGGGTGTTCATTTCATGTTTTATCCCGAGCGTTTTCTATCCCCCTCTTTTCACTGAACAGGTTGTTTCACCCCTGAGCCTCAGGGCAGGTCCTTGAACTCAGCAGATTTCTCTGCAGGGGGATTTTTTTTAGCCCAGGCTGCTGCTTTATTGCTGTCCATTTCTATCTCTTTTAAAGGCACTTTGCACTGATGTTTTCCCTCCTCGCACTTTACGAGGCTCTCCTGGATTTTCCAGCCAACAACAAAAAAAAAAAAATCGCTTTATTCGTGACAAATTTGATCATCGTTTTCCCCCCATTTTCACCTTTCAGAGCAATGATTTGTATTTATTGTAGGGTCTCACCCAGAGGCTCTGCTGAGCCTCTTTGAACTCCTGGAGAGTCTCTGCTACACTGTGGAGCTGTTCCTTGGGAGCTGCAGGGTCCAGATCTCACATTCCCTACACAAATTCCTGCTTTTCCCCCTTTTTTTCTGACCTCCCTTTATCACTTTGAGATATTATTTATATTGAGATATATTTGAGATGTTATTTTCCTTTTTTTTTTTTTTTAACTGTGTGATGGGGCTTTGGCCTTTTCTTCTTCTCAGTAATGACCAATAGATTTTAATTGAACCCAATCTCATTTTCCTTAATGCTGGATAAAAAGATTTAAAGGGAAATGAAAGATTAAAGAAATGAAAGTGCTGTTTATATGGATTGGAAAATATGAAGAGCAATGTTCCCCTGGGTGTTTCAGGAGGTTCTCTGCCTTCCCAGCAGGAAATTGGAGCTGGTTTTTAGGCTGATTTTTTTAAGACTTGCTTGAAACATGGGAGATTCCAGGGGTTGGGTGAGGCTGGACCTGGATCAGGGAATGGTTTGGGTTGGAAGGGACCTTAAAGATCATAAGAGACACCTCCCACTATCCCAGAGCTCCAACCTGCCCTTGGACACCTCCAGGGATGGAGCAGCCACAGCTTCTCTGGCCATTTGCGATCACACCAAAAGGAATTACACAAAGACTATTTTTTTCCTGATCAATAACTAAAATCCATTCCCTTCCCTCTCTCTGTCATCATTTCTGGGAGAGGCTGAACTCGATTGGAGCTGGAGGAAACCATCTGGTTCCTGCCACAGCTCCTGCAGATCCCCTGGTGCTCACTGACTCAGCCAAGTGTGAACAAGAGCCCAAGGAAAGCACAGAAGGACTCGTGTGTCCCATGGCCACTCTCAGGAGTGACAGGCAGCTCTGGAGTCCTGCCTGGAGGGGCCCCAACTTTTAACCAAGCCTTTAAAAAAAAATCAAATCACTCCTTTCTCTACCATTAAGGCTCTAATGAAGGATTCCTGGGAGAAGGGCAGGCAATGTGCTCCAAGACAATCATGTTTCAGTGACCTCCCTGTGCTTTATGTGCTGGAATTAAGCCTGGCTCCTGCAAAGTCGTTAAGTTATTTACACCAGAGAGTCTCAGTGTTGCCTGTGTGCTGTTCCAGCTGCATAAATATGTGTATTTAGCCAGTTATTTGCATGACCCGCACGTTATTTTGGGGGCATCAGTGTCCTTTGGGTTGGGTGACAGCTGGAAATACCCACACACTGCCTGGAAAACGAGAGGGGGCTGCTCTGACAGGGACAATCTCCAAATTCCCTCCCTGTATTTCTAAGCCAGGGAAAATCACCAGCCCTGCACCCTCTGGCAGAGCTGCTCAGAGCTTTGTAACCTCTGGGATTGGGGAAGAAGTGACTTTTGTCTCTGCAGAGTGGAGATTTCATTCAATTAAAAGTGGTGCTGCACTTCCCCAGAACTTTTTCTCTCTGACTTTCAGGAATAGATAGCAAAGATTTTCATATCAAAGAGTTTTTTGGGGTGTTTCTTCTTCTCCTTTCTGCACTAGTTGAACGGTCAGTTAGGACTTGGGAATTTGGGAACAGATCAGGGGGTTGAGGGTTTTTTCCTCCTCCTTTCTGCATTAATTGAGCAGTCTTGGATCAGGCTTGGGCAATACAAACACACCCAGTGACTTTTGGCCTTTCCTACTCTAATTAATATTGAAATAACCCCCCTGCATGGCTCCAGGACCCTCTGAGCATCTCCTGCAACACCCTCAACCCCGGGGAATCTTCTTGTGCCAACTCAAGAGCCTGACTGATCTCATTTGTTAAACCTGAGCTGCTGCCCCCTCGTGTGTGGCCATAAATCCCACCCTGGCAATAAAAACATCTCCTTTTTAACCAACCCAGCAGTGAGGGAGATGTTGGTGCTCCCTCATTTTGGGGCTGGGAGTTTTCCTTCCTGATCCAGGATCCTGCTCCCAGCCCTTGGAGAGGCTGCTCTGAGTGATGGCAAAACTAATTCCAACCTGAATGCTCCACTTAGTTAATGAGAATGCTGGAGCACATCACATCTTCCAGGAGCTGTGCAAACATTAACTAATTAGTACCCCCAACTAATACACGGGCTGTAATTATGTGTTACCATCAGAGCTGCAGGAATTATTCAGGGAGGATAATTTAGCCAACAAATTTGGCTTTTTTTTTTTTTNTAATTTAGCCAACAAATTTGGCTTTTTTTTTTTTTTAACTCCCCCTTTTACTGCCACGGATTTGTTGGCAAAATACCCCCAAGGTGTGGCTGGAGCTGATCTGCCCTTGGCCACAGTGACAGAAAAAGGGGTTCCTTGGATTCTGTGTGACAATTTCTTCAGTTGTTTGATCCTGGAATCACAGAAAGGGTTGGGAGGGACCTTAAAGATCATCCAGTTCCATCCTGGTTGGTGGCCATGACTTATTTTGTGGCTATTCATTATTTTGTGGCCATTATTTATTTCGTGGCCATTATTTATTTGCTATTTTATTATTGGTGGCTGTTATTTATTTGATGTTTTGTTATTGGTGGCCATTATTTAATTGCCATTTCACCTGGTGCCCATTCTTTATTTGCTGGCCATTCTTTATTTTGTAGCAGCCCCTCCAGCCCCAGGGGAGTTTTTCATCCTCTCACTGCCCCTGGGTGTGAATTCATGTTGGATTTGGTGTTCTGAGAGGTCTTTTCCAACCTTCCTGATCCTGGGAATGGCTGTGAAGAGAAGGAACAAAGTGTTGGGAAGGGAACTGGATGAAGGAGGAAGGAATAAATTATTGAGCCCATCCATTCTGAGTGGTTGTCTTGGAATTAAACCCTGATTTCCACGAAAACGTGCCTATATTTATTTATAACACATGCATATTTATTTTATATAAATTACAATTTATGTAGGAATTATCTATGTTAAAAATCCATGTATATATTTCTCCAATAACCACATTCTGCCTGTATCCCTTCCCTATCCCATGGATTATTTATAGCTGGCTGTGCACCAGGAGGGAAGTGCACTCTGCAAACATCTCTGTATTCAGATTTGCTGCTTAATTGTTGTTGCTTCCCCAGCATTTTTCGGAGCATGAAGGAGCTGGGAAGTGTTTAATCTTAGAAAAGAGATGACTAAGATGAGGCCTGATTAAAGTCTTCTCAATAATGGCTGATTTGGGGGAGAGTTATTTGGAGCTTCTCCTCTGTCTCCTTCCTCGAAAATGAGGAGAGAGGAAACCAAACCCAACTCAGACAGAAATACTCCAGAAAGGGGAGAAATAAATCCCTGGATTTCATTGTCATGGGATGTCCATGGGCTGAGATTTCCTGGCTTTGGAAAGGACTCAACAACAACAACTAAAAATGCTTTGGGTGCTGCTTCAAAAACAAGCCCAGACTGTGTGGGCACTTCCCTTGGAATGAAATGGGCTTTAAGGTCCCTTCCAGCCCAAACCACTCCATGAAATGATGATTTCTGAGATCAAACTTCATTCTTTATGCTCACCCCAGTCTCAGATCACGAGGAAAAAGCCACTTTATTGTTGATTAAATTAATTTTACTCCTCTTGCTGCAGTTTCTTGGTGTCTCAGCTGTTCTGTCCACACTTGTACCAGGGAGCTGCAAGACCCTCCAATTCCCCAGCAGCTCTTTTTTTGGGGGTGAAACCAGGTTCTCCCTGCATGGAAAACACCACTCTCTGTACATTATAAGTGGCACCTCCTCTCCTGTCTGCCATATTCACACTTTTGGGTAACAGTTGCTCGGATTTGGGTCTGTTCTCCAAAGCCACCCTCTAAAAATTCCCCCTGTCACCTCCTTGTTGGCCACAGATGGAACAGAAGGCTGAGGGTAAGAGCTGCAGGGAAGTCTCTCAATCCTTCCTATGGCACTTTTTTTTTTTTCTCTTTTTCTCTCCTCTCTTTGAAAGAAGAGGAGGTGAAAATACAAATATGGTCTAAATGCAGAAATGTTAAGACTGGGAAAGCTCCAGGGATCATCCTGGTGGGCAGAGCATCCTTCAGGTAACCACAGCAACAGGGCTGGGGGGAGCTCTCTGCAGGGACCCTCAGAAAATGCCACTTCTTGTCAAAGGCAGGGAATTGATAAAGAGGATTTGCCCTCACAGTTTGACAGGGAGTGATTTTAATGGTGTTCCAGGAGGAAAAAAACAAACAAAAGGAGAAGTATTAAAAGGTTTTTGTGGAGGAATTAAAAGGAAGGGCATTGGTGCCTCAGACAGGAGAGTGTGTGGTGTGGTGGCAGGACTCCTGTTCTCCCTGGACACGTGGGCTTGGCTGCCTGAGCTTCAAAGGATTTCAAAGGGAAAAAAGGCATTAATTAATCCTCAAAGTAGATTTTGTGCATGAGGTAAAGTGGGCTCTGGAGTGGTGCTGGGTGAGAAGGCTCAGCTTCCTTCCCCAAGATCCAGGAGTGAATTGTGGAATCCCTGCAGGGGGTTGGATCTGGATGGGCTTTAATGTCCCTTCCAAGCCCAACCCCTCTGGGATTCAGTGATTCCATGACTCCAATCCCATCATGAGGAGCCAGGGCATCTCCTGGCCAATTTCTCTGGAGGTTTTTGGGTGGAAAACTTGCTGTTTAGTGGGCAAAGAGTGAGATTTGACTTCAGGCTGAAGGAGCAGGGCTGGGGCTGCTCCTCTGCTGCATCTCAAGCCCCACTTGCTTTGGTGTCTCTGCAAATGATGCTGATAAATCCTTGTTTCCCTGACAACCAAAACCTACCAGCTGATGGGTCAGCTGATAAATATTTTTAGGATGAAGCCCAATTTATTGCCTGTTGCCCAAAGTTCCCAGGGAATGGGAGATTCAGGAAGGGCCTGAGCCCTGTCCCAGCTCTGGACTTGTGTAAATCTAAATTTGCTTTATCTTGGTTTTGCTCCATCAAACCCAAGTGATAAGAAGAGTAATCCCCAAATTTTCTGATGTGCACAGAGAAGCACAGGCACCAATTTTTTCTTTCTTCCACTTCCAGAAGTGCTCCCAGAACAATCCTGGGGGTCTCACAAAGGGTTTCTCCTGAGCAAGCCAAATGAAAGCAATGGATTCTCTGGCATTTCCCTGGCAGAGAGATGAGAGGAATCCTGCCTGTTCCTCTTTGTGGATGTGAAAAGGTGCTCTCAGACACATCTGGCAAAGGCACTGATGAGAGCTGCTTAAAAAGTTGGGCTTTTAAAGGAAATTTGGGCTGGTGCTCTGAAGTACATGGGTAAAAAAAAAGGAGAAAAACCACATTTATGTGAGTTCAGTGATTCCCCTGTGCCTCAGATAAAATGGGCTTGGAGTCAACTCTGCCTGTTCTGTGCTTTTTTGGTGAGTCTTTTTACTTAAATTGTCCATTTGTTTGCCAGGGTCTGATCAGCTGAAGGGCAGGAAAATCAAGGGATGAATCAGAGCAGGGGCTCTATAAATAAATTCTGGTTGGTTTGGATGGGAGAACCAGAAAAAATGAGGGTTGTTGCCCCAAATTTGCAGCAGTTTTGGGGTGGAACACAAAATTCAATAGTGACCTTTGAGGTCCCAAACAAGTGGGATTCCTTCTCAGGGCACCTGGGCAGGGAAGAAGCTCAAAAAACTCAAGACAGAAGGAAAAGGCAGCAGCAAAATGTGTCATTTTATGTTCCTTTTAACAGATAATTCTTTATTCCCACAGAACTCTGACCCAGGGGAAGGTTGAATTCCTCCCCCAGAGAGCACAGGGCTGTTGATGTTGTTGTGGCATCTCCTGGTTTGGCTCAAAATTCAGGATAAGGGAGAGATCACAGTCACCTGAAGTCCCTCCATGGGTCAATAAATGGATTTCCTGAAGTAGGTGAGGAAAGGACCCAGAAATTCCAGACACAGCCTCAACCTGGGCTGTGCCTGGAAGGTCAGGGCTGCTCTTTAAACTCGGAGTTGATGTGTTTGGGTTCCTTTAGTTCTTTAAAGAGCTCAGTGGGTGGAAAGTTCATCAGGGTTGGCCAAGTGGAAACGTGGCTGAGCAGCCACTGAAGGTCGGATTAATTAACAGAGGGAGCTTGGATTGATTGGAGCTCATTGTCATCACAAGTGAAGGGGTTTGGTGTCATTTCCAAAGGTTTGGTGTTAACAGGGAGCGGGGAAATCCCGACTCCTTTGTTTGCTTTGTCATTTTGTCTGGGGGAAATGATGAGGTTTTAAAACAGTGTTGTTATTCCATCTCCCTTGGGGAGGGGGAATTTCTTCAGGGAAGTTACAAATCCTTAAGGAAAGCTCCCAAATTTTGTGCTGAGAAGGTGCAAAAGCAAAGGAACCCGAGCTGTGCCTGGGAGGTGCCAGCCCTGGGAATTGAGGCTTTGACACTGCACATTTAATTGCCTTTCACAACCTCATTTTGTAACGGTTTCAAATCCTCCTGTCACTCTTTTAAGGTAATATTTTATTTTTACACTGAAAAAAGGAGTCCAGCTGGGGACAAATCTATCCTGGCTCATGCCTTGCTTCTTGCAATGAGTCCAAAACTTGCTGCCCTTAAAGAATCTGATGGGTTTCTCCTTGGGAATGGAGCTGGGAGCCCCAGCAATGGTGTGACCAGGGGCAGCAAAGCTCAGCAGGTTCTGTGCCCTCAATACCAAAAGGCAAATAAGCAGCAGAGTCTGTGCCTTGCCACTTTTCTTCTGATAAATCTGGAAATGAGATGACACCTTTGGGCTTCAGAAGTGTTTCTAAGCATGATTTAACTGGAGATGGGGGGGGTTTGCACATTGTCAGGGAGCTCTTCAGAGGAGTGTCAGGGGCTTTGGAGTGGGAGCCCTTTCATTACAACCTCCAGGAGTTTCCAGCACTTCCCAGTGTTGTTCCCCTGCAGGTTCTGGCAGATGAGGCCATCAGGGGTCCATAATTAAAGCAGGTCCCCATTCCCTGTGTCCCTCATCCCTCTGGATTGGTGGCCACCCCAAAGGTCCCTTCCTGCAGCTCCTCCTGAAGAATCCCAGCACCAAAGGTTGGCAAAGACCTCCAAGCCCAACCTGAGACTGATCCTCACCTCCTGGGGAGTTTTGCCTCGATATTCCCAGCTGATTTCCCTGGGTTGATGCCCCCAGGAATCCCAGCACCAGGAGCCTTGGCCAGCTCCCTGTGCTGAGGAGCCCCTGGACATGGGTTGCCTTGTCTCTCCTCAGGCTGCAGCTCAGGTTTTGCTCCTGGGGGTGGTTGTTTCCCTCCCTCGAGTCATTTTTCCTCCTCCTTTTCATGTCAGGGTTGTGAAAAGGAGCTTTTTTTTTTTCCCCCCTCCTTTGAAAGTTTTACCCTGTGAGTGTTTCCTGGGGATGGGGAAGGCAGAGATGAAATGAAATCCTGTGTCTGAGAAGTTTTGCTGTTGGTTTTAATGGAACCAAGATTCCATTTGAAGGAACACAATAGTCCAGGGGGGAATTGTGTGAAGGGAATTTCTGTGGAAGGGAATTGATTACCTGCCTGTCCTTGATTCAGAGACAGCACTGGCTCAGTTTGAAGCAGGAGCCAATACCTGTTGGGTGGTTGGAGCTGTACTCACCTCTTCAGCTAAAAAGACACAAAAATTCCCTTTATTTCCCAAATATCTGCTCTGGAATTGTCTCCCCAGCGCTGGAGCAGCCCATGGCCGTGGCCATAAATCATCATTTGCATGTGGAGTCCCTCTGGGACAGTGGGAGGTGTCCAGGGGGTGGCACTGGAGGGGCTTTAATGTCCCTTCACAGGACCCACCCTTGTTTTCCTGGGCTCTGTGTGTGCAGCCCTTCCTAGAGGGCCACAAAAAAAAAAGTGTGAAATTCATGTTGTGTCAGAAAGATAATGATGAACATCCTGTTTTCACAGCTCTGAAGCAGAGCTCTGAGTGTAAGGGCAATGAATAACATGAATAAAATAAATAAATAAGATATTATCTGCACTGCTGCTCCTCTGTGGCAGCTGTGAGTGCAGCCAATGCTTCACCTCACTCAAGTGCAGAGGCCAAACTCCTCCAGGCTTTGCTGAGAGAGGCTGCAGGGTTCAGGTCTCAGATGTTTTAATTCTTTCAGCTGCTAATTAAAAATGACTCTGGAGCACTCATTTGGTGGGTGTAGAAGTTGGGAGGGATTAGGTTCCTTTGTGTCCTTTATGGTCACGTTTTTTTCCCATTTGGGGGCTTGTTTTGATAACTGGATTTTGATAACACCTCCTTTAAAAAACAAGCAGGCAAAATAAAAAAAGAACCCCCCCCCCAAAGTCACATCACCCAGAGATGACCCAGAGACACAAACTTGTGGTCAACTTTCCCCCCAGTTCCCTGAATCCTTTGTGGCCCCAAGAACCTGCCCAGGTACCTCATCCCTCAGGGCTGTGTTTAAAATACACCAATTAACACTAAAGGGTCCCAAAATTAGTGTCATTAATATTGTAAGAGCCTTAGTTGGAGACAGAAAGGTCCTTACAAGCAGGAAAGGAGGATGGAATTCCATGAGGGAAGAGGCAGAAGGTGTTGGGGACCCTCTGGATTCAGTTCCTTTGCCAAGGCTGGGGGAGGAGGAGCTGCTCAAAGGGATTGTAAATCCCTTTAAAGAACTCTTGGGATTCTTTTCCTCTTTAAAAAAAAAGGCCCCTCTCTAAATCTGAGCTAATGGCAGAGGAGATGCAGATGTTCCATCCCTCGGGGTGGCTTTGGAAACACCAGAATCGTTCCCAGGGGGGTGTTTTCACTCCTCATTGTTCTCCTCTGGTGCTGATGGGGGAAAAGAAACCTCTGACAGGTTTGGGGAAAACCTGTTAAGAACCATCCTGCAGTCACAGGAGCTGAGTGTTCCATATGTTCTGACTCAGGCAGCCTTTGGAAAGGGGAAAATGGGAAAGAGTTAATCAGGAAATCTTGGGTTTTGCTGCTGGATCTTCTTTAGGTCCAACAAACTGCCTCTTCTGTGTCACTGAGTGCTCAGGGAGAGGCATCACTGCTCTGCAAGTGATTTATTTAATGGCATTTAATGCTCCCGGAATTGCAGAGACATTATTTTTTCCACGGGGTCTTTAGGTACTTTTGCCAAATTAAGTGAATTAAATGAGCTTTCAGAAATACCTTTTCCTCCTGACCCCCAGAGAAATGAATGTGAGGAGCAGAAAAGCAGGTTTTTATTCCAGGAACGAGCTGCTCCTGCCTCCTAGGAAGAAAAAAGATCTGATGTTCAGCCCTGCTCCCCAGCAAGAGCTGCAAAATGAGTGTCCCAGGGTGCTGGAGTAGTGCAGGATCAAAGGAACCATCCCCACGGATCAAAGCAAAGGAAGCCTTGGCCCTGCGTGGATGTGGATGTTCAGCCACCCTTAATTAATGATGCAGATAAAACATGGGATGGGAGATCCACAGAGTAATTAGGGATGGAATCCTGGAGTACCCTGAGCTGGGAGGAACCCTCAGTTCACCCTCTGCACACAATTTACAGCTGGAAAACAGGGCCAGGCAGTGCAGGAGGTGAAGCTGCCAATTCCTGGAGCCCTGATCTAAACCCAGATGAGAAGGAACAAGAGTTTGGATGGTTTGGAAGCAGCATTAACCCTCTGTTAAATGCTGAAATATGAGCCCAGATCCTTTGCAATTTAAGCAAAAAAAACCCCAAACCAGGCTGCAATTTGCTGCTATTGCCACCATGGTTTTGGAATTAAAGTGCTGGAGCAGAAATGAGCTGCAGCTCAGAGCAGGTGGAAAACCTGATTTATGTCATTCTCCTAATGAATTTAAAAGCCCTGCCCTGAACACTCTCATTCCACAGATGCTGCAGCTGAAAAGCTTGGATTTATCAACCTCCAACTAATTACAAGCAAATTAATACAATTTGCTTTTTTTTTATTTCTGGGAACTGAGCTCCAAGGCAGCGGAAGAGCTGGGATGGGATCAGTTGCACAGGTTTGGGGGATCCCACATGGAATTGCTCCTTTTTCCTGGGGTTGATCCACTGCTTTCACTGCTGAGTTGGGTCAGGTTGATAAATCCCAAAGCACAGCCACCAGTTGTGGGTGTCCCAGCAGGTGAACATGGGAAAACTCAAAAAAAAAAAAAGGGACATTTAGGGCAAATCTGGGCAAATTTAACAGGAGTTGAGGCAGTTCTGGGCTCAGCTGCAGAGGAAAACAGAAGAAAAATCTCTGGTTTCCTTCCTATTAGAGATCTAATTGAATGCATGGATAAAAATGCAATTTATGAATTTATACAGACATACTCCTTTTTTTTTTTGAGGTGGATTTTGTCTAATTTGCATTTATGGAACTACAGCAAGACACTCTTTAGTGCAAACTGGAATATTGCTGTTTGCTCCTGGTTTGAATCTGGCAGGATCCAAGTGCTGGGATATAAAATGATCCAGTGAAGAAAAGGTTGTTCCCCAGGGCAATGCTTGGGTTAGAAGTTTTCAGGGACAACTATTAGATATTTTTATATTTTTTTAAAGGCCAAATAACTGCTTTTATTTGAAAGAAAAATATCCTTTTTCAAGTTTTTAGCCCTTCTCAAACACTCCTGATGAGCCCATGATTTCCCCATTGATCTCAGTGAAGTTATTCCTGGAAAATAAAGAGGAAATCACTGGGTTTTCCCTGTTTTTTCCCCTTTTTCCTCAGTTTTCTGCATCTCCTGGATGTGTGGCGGCTCTGGAGGAGCAGATTCCAGCTGCAGGGACACAACTCCTGGCACCCAGCTCGGGCTCAGCCAAGGCAAACTCCCAAATTTGGGACTGAGCAGCTGCTCCAGAGGCTGAAAAACCTCAGAGGTTTCACTTCTGCTCTCACCTGCTTTTGACCCCCAACAGAAACCTCTTCAGAGCCCTTCATTTGCTGTTTTAATCCCTTTTTTTTTAGCTCCCAATCCCAGCTGGAGGGATGGAGCCCTTGGCAAAACAAGGCTTTGAAGGAAATCCCATTTAAGCTTTGCAGGGTTTGAAGGGAGGGAGAGGGAAGCAAAACCAAAAGTGCATTTTAACTTTGCCTCCAAACATGAAAAGGGATTGAGGGCTGAACTCTGGAGTTCACTGACAGGGATATCCAGGGAAAAAACACCCACTGAGGTTCCTGGGATGAGACTGCACCAATTATTTGCATTTAACCAACATAGATAGAGATATATATATATAAAAATATTGTTGGTGCAGTGATTTCTCAGAGGCACCTAAAGAAGCTGAGGGTATAACTCCCTGTGAGTGATGATGGTGTGGGACTGCATCAATCTCAACAATCCTTCATCAAAGAGATTTATTTTTGCCTATTAAATGCCTTCAATGAATGACCTGTAGCTTTTCTCACAGTTCCCTCTCAGGGGGGCCCCAGTTGTGTCTGTAAAACAGAGGGAAATGTTGTGCCTGGGGTCAAATAATCTGATCACAGTAATTCTTTCTACTCCATTGACCCAGTTTATTCCCAGTTCTACCAGGGCTGCAGCCATCAGTCACTTTGGGAAGGCTGGAAATGCTCCTTTCTCATCCATGTGGAACCTGGACACAGGGATGGAGCTGGCAGAGGGGAAAGCCCAGCCAAGCCTTCCCCAAAAAACAAACCAGGGGCTGTTCTGTGTGACTGGTTGTGTTTGGAATCACCACATTTGATCAAACAAATCCCTTCCTTTCCAGCACTAAAGAAAAGATGAGGCTTTGCTGTCCCCTCAGCTCAGGGCACAGCACTCTGGGGCTGGGGAATATCCCCCAAATTCCATGTGGGAATGGTGGGAAATCACTCCCACAGGAACACAGCGAGGGGATGAAGCTGCACAGAGCTGGAATTTTACTTTAGAAATTGTCAAATGCCAGCTCTTACCTGGGCCTGCCCATCAGCTCCTCCTCTGGCAGGTGATTTATGATGCTCTGAATTAAGGACAAGTCTCTGCTCATCAAGGAGGGCAGTTAAAGTATTAGAGAGAGAGCTCGAATTTCCCTTAAAAGCCCAAAGAATAATGGAGCCTTTTGAGAGGCTGACATGAAGCATCTGAAACAAAAGCTTCTCAGTGTATTTTTTTGGGGTTGTTTTTTTTTTTTACATCTTATGTAACATAAAGTCATCCTTTGGAACTCATGACTCTGAGATGGCTCTGAAATGGAGAGCAACAAGGTGTAAAAATAATGTGTTTTCAAAAGGCAGGAGTGTGATTAATGAGGATGTTCAGGGTTGTTACTCACAGAGGTCAGGATTTTTTTTTTTTGGGGGGGAAGTTGGTTTTCCAGCTCTGGGATGTTCAAGGCCATGAACTGAGTGGCCAGTTTGGAAGGTTGTGGTGTCTGAGAAAAAAATAATAACCAGGAAATTTTAACCCAAACCACCTTTTAACTTCATTATGGGTCAGATGTGTTTTGTGCTGGGCCTGATTTGTCAAACTTTGCAGAGTTTGAGCTCCATTTCCCCATCCCTTGCCCTTCCCTGGTGTGGTTTTGATGCTGAATTGGCACCAGAGTTTTTAAATCAGTGACACAGCACTGAACAGCTTGGTTGGAAGGGAGTAATTGGAGGGTTAATGAAGTTTAACCAGTGCTGGTACCAAACTATTCCCCAGGTCAGAGCTCAGGCACAGCAAAGCCCTAAAAAATCACACTGATGCTCCCTCCCATCAGGTGCCTCTTTGGAAATATTTTAGCACTACTTGGATGCCTTTTAACCCAAGGATTTGAAAATATCATAAAAAATTAAATTCTTTAAAGTGACCAAGGACAGAACTTTTCCACCCCCTCACACTTGGTGTTAGTCATGATTCTGAGCTTGTCTCCTTCTTCCTGCCCTTGTGCAGCCTCCCAGAGCCAGAGTTTTCCCTGGAAATGTCTGGAACAAGCAGAAATTGCTGTGCCTGATTAACTCTTCATCTCCCTGGGATTTGTTTGCCAGGGCACAGACAGAAGTGAGGTGTAAATTGAATTGCAGAGTGCTCCCTGATGAGGACAAAAGTCGGGGGAGAGAAAGCTCATGGAAATGAGCTGCAAACAAGGGCAGCCCTTCCAAAAATCACCTTCAGCAGGACTCAGGTTGTGCTCATTCTCCTCCTCCCCTGGACAAATGTGCTGCTCTCTCCTGATCTGCTCATTTCCACCCAAACTGCACCAGTTTTCTCTCAATCTGGTGCAAGCGCTGCCCTTGTTCCTGGAGGAGAAAAGCCTGAAATCCTTCTCCATCCTCTGGAGCCACAGTTGAATTTAACTTTGTAGAACAAACTGTGCCAAAGGGGAGGTGGGCAAGCCAGAGCCTGAAAAAATAATGTGCTTTGGGCTGGGACTGAGAAGGATCTTCCCCTTCCCTGGCAGTGAATCAAAGAGCTTTTTGACAACAATTGTGCAGCATTGTGTGGGGGATAAAATAAGAACGTTTTTGCAGTTGTTTGTGGCAATGTTGTCACGAAGAAAAGGCTTCAGTTGGGCACCACAGTCAATAAAAAATGCAAGAAGTGAACATTGCCTTCACTCTGGGATCCAAACAAGGCTGAGGAGTAACAGGACTTTGTTGTACTGGAACAGGATCCAAGTGGGAATGTGGCTTCCCTCTGCTCTTTATTCCACTCCTTCACTCCTGCAGAAAACCTTCAGTTGGAGAGAAAACACCCAGGGGAGGTTTGGATCAGAAATCAGGGAAAAAATTACCACAGGAAGGGGTTGAGTGAAAAGTTTCCCTGGTCCCTTCCAGCCCAAACCACTCCACAACTCCATAAAATTGATGCTTCCAGGATATTCAAGCACCTTAACACACACCATGCACTAAAAGGAAGATGTTTTCCATCTCTTTTTGGGGAACTTTTTGAGGTAGAAACACCTTCCTGGGTCCTGCCAAAAATCCAGCCCATCCCTCCTGCTGACAGGGAAACAAGTGGTGCTGCTTGCAGGGGGGTTTATCTGCAGATTCAGAGCCTTTAATCAGGATAATCATTAGTGGTGTTGAGCACTTTGTAGGGAAGGATCAGACACTTTTGCTGCTCTGTGAAGAAGAGCCCAAGACACAGAGAGAGGATCTGGCCAAAATTCGATTGCTGTCCTCTCAGGACTGGAAACACAAGCAGAATATTTAAAGACTTGGCTTGTTCTTGTTGAATTTAAGGACAAAAAAAAAACTGGTGCAAGCACTGATTTGGTACCTGGAAGTCTGGGAGTGACCATGTGGGGAGTGAAACACCCAGAGCAAAAGTTCTGGAGGCACAAATGGAGATTTGCTTCAGCAGCTGCAGTGGTGGCTGCCTGAAATGCACCCCCAAAAATAAATGTACACTGAGGCTGCTCACTTATTATAGAGCATTAGTCACTTCACCACACCTCCAAGCCTTGCTTTTTGTTCTTTTCATTTCTTCTGCACACACTTATTTTTAGAGGAACTTGCTGCACTTGGCTCCATGCACAGCAACGCAGCCTAAAATACCAGCCTTTAAATTAATTCTAGGGGGTTTTTTTCCACCCCCCCCCCCCACTTCTGCAGCAAAACAACTAAAATTACACTGCATGGCATATTCCAGGCATTGCTTCTCCCCACCCTCTGCTTTTTATGTGGCAAAAATATAAGCAGCCAATGTGCAGTGGCCTGGCTGTGTTTGTGGGTTTGGAAAAGACCTTGTAGCTCTCATTTCTCCTCTGAGATGAGGAGAATGATTCAGGTTGGGGAATGATTCCTCTGGATGAGATGCTGGAGAGGGGAGGAGGATCTCAAGGGGTTTGGAGCTCTGAGAAGAAGCTGAAGGCCAAGGCTGGCTGAGATCTCTCCCAGCAGAGAACTCTGGGCAGATCTTTTCCAACACACCCACAG
This sequence comes from Neodrepanis coruscans, assembly GCA_013400695.1. Classification (NCBI taxonomy): domain Eukaryota; kingdom Metazoa; phylum Chordata; class Aves; order Passeriformes; family Philepittidae; genus Neodrepanis; species Neodrepanis coruscans. The sequence goes on from VYZS01016529.1 coordinate 20,468, forward strand.
GGATTTGGAGGGTTCTTTGCTCAGGCAGCTCTTTGGAAACTGCCTGGAGCCCCTTCCAGTTGCAGTGGTGTCATTGGATGTGATGCCAAATCAGGGACAAGTCAGGCCAATTCTGGAGAAATCCTGACCTGTGAAACTTCAAAGAACATGTGGTTTGCAGCAGCTGAAATGTGAATTGATGCCACTTTGAGTATTAATTTGGAGCTCAGCAGTGCTGAGTTTCCACACATGGCTCCAGTCTCTGGAGCTCTGTGCAGCTGAGAAGGGACACTCCTGTTTTTCCTGGAGGCATTTCCCTGCCGAAAACAATTCCTGCCCCCAGGAAACAGCCAAGCAGATCCTCATCCCAAATATTCCTGCAAGAATCTGCTTAGAGGAGCCTCAGGAGCCACCCCCATCCATCACTCCTTTGTCTCAGCATTTAATCATTAATGATTTAATATCCTTCTTGGCTAACTGTCATTATCCTGCTCTTCCATCCTTCACCCCTGATTGATTTGATTGACCTTGAGGAGCTTCTGAGGCCCATGACAACAACAACAACAAGGAGCAAAAACCCTAAAATTATGTTCTAATATATTTATTATACATATTATATTCTCCTTGTGTTAGAGTGTGGTGGTGATTTTCCTATGGAGTTGTGGTGGTGTCACTGCATGTCTTTACTCCAGAGAAGAGCTTCATATCCTTTATTTATCCTTTATACCCTTTATTTATCCTTTATACCCTTTATTTATCCTTTATAACCTTTATTTATCCTTTACATCCTTTATTTATCCTTTATACCCTTTATTTATCCTTTACACCCTTTATTTATCCTTTACACCCTTTATTTATCCTTTATACCCTTTATTTATCCTTTACACCCTTTATTAATCCTTTACATCCTTTATTTACCCATTTTCCAGCCACGTCACCATGATTTAAACCATCTCCTGCAAAACACAATCCATCAGCACCTCTTCCAACAGGTGATTCCCAGCTGGGAGCTGCTCTGAGTGCTTTTCCTCCCTTCCTGAGGTGCTGCAGGATTTGGTGTGAACGTGGGCTGCAGTGCCAGACTCTGGTCCCACTCTGGGAATATTGAAGTGGGTCACTGTCAGAGAAGGCAAAGACTAATTGGAGAAGTTCTTGGGTGTTGAAAGGATTTCGTGTGGAGGAGGTGGAACCATCTCTCTGGCACAACCAAAGCAGGAGTCAGACACTTCCTGGGCTCCCTTTGCACTGCTCTTTGCCAGAGTTATCCTGGGAAGCAATTTCCCTCTGGTTCCCCTCACACAGGAGAGTCACACTGAGCTGTCAGGCACAGGAAGGGCTGCAGAAGTTCTTCCTGCACTTGTTCCCTCCCTCCCTGGCTCTCCAAGGAAGCAGGACACAGGTTTAGTGGCACTAAGGACAGAGCCAGAGCTCCCTGGAGTCAGGGAGAAATCCATCAGCACTGAGCAGAGTGGCCCAGCCCTCACTGGCAGCAACTCCTGCTGCCTGCAGTTCAGGAATCCTGGATGAGTTTTAGTCTGGAATTCAGGAATCCTGCATGAATGTGTGTCTGGAATTCAGGAATCTTGGCTGGGAATGTCTGGAATTCAGGAATCCTGGCTGAATGTGTGCCTGGAATTCAGGAATCTTGGCTGAAGGAATGTCTGGAATTCAGGAATCGTGGCTGAATTAGTCTGGAATTCAGGAATCTTGGCTGAAGGAATGTCTGGAATTCAGGAATCGTGGCTGAATTAGTCTGGAATTCAGGAATCTTGGCTGTAGGAATGCCTGGATTTCAGAATTGGTTGAATGCATGTCTGCAATTCAGCAGTCTTAGCTGGATTAGTTTGGAATTCAGGAATCT